>LPNX010897992.1:195234-383259 GCA_001517045.1 Pseudotsuga menziesii
TATAAACTGTAATGTACAACAATTTCAAGCATGGAAAGGTTGAAGTCGATTGTCCAAGAGCTAAGGCATCTATAATAATTTTGTTTAGAACTAAATACTTGTTTGATAAAAGAAAAAATCAATACTCATTATTGAAATAAAAACTCTATTTTTGTTGTGGAGAAGCTAAGTTATACTTGTGATTGAGAACCAAACTATATCTTAATTATTTGATCCCAATCTTATCGAGTATATTGATGATGAAACTAAGTCTATTGAAGGCATAACCAAGCCTAATATTGTGAAATAAAGCTTAGTGGTATTGAATCTGACTTCAATGTTCTAGAGGTAACCTTAGGTTTAGAATTTAGGTTGTATTAAAAAACCTTGAGAAAAAGTTTATAGATCTCAAGTTTAGTGGATATCTTTTTCAGCTTGGGGGTAGGCTAGACAAAGAGCATATTGTTGGGTAGAAAGTTGCACTTGTGCAATCAATCGTGGGAGAAATTATTTCATATAAGTATATGTTTATGATTAAGTTATTCTTATTTAATTGATTACATTTGCTTAACCATTTGAAAAAAAATCATGTCTTTCACTTACTATGGTGATGCATTTTAATGGTTGGTTGGTTAATGGAAAAGAATGTTCTTTAAATTTATTTAGACAGTGTACATTTAAAGGAAATTGCTAGGAAGCAAAGAGAAAGTGAGATGTATCTTATTGCATTTCTAGTTTGTATAAACAACTTGCTTTATAAGTTAATGATGTAAGTTGAATATTGTTGAGACTCATAAATGTCATATTTTCATCCACTTTACCTTTCGATATTCCTCACATTTCATCGCCCCATTAACCTTTCATTATACCATTTCCATACATATATTTGGGTTTCACCTTATTATTTTCCACTTTATTCATTTTAGTATTAAAAAGGAATTTATGATTAAATATTAGAAATTAACATGTTTTTCACTAATATCTCAAGTATGGATGAGATTTGCAATCTGTAGGAGTAAGTGAAGGATTAATTCAAAGAAAATACTTCTCGAATATCTCCTCCACCATTTCAAGGAGATAGTTATTCAAAGAATATTCCAAGGAGAAGATCATGGAGATTTAGTTGGCATATCTTATCTAGGATTTATGAGAGACATGTGGAGAATTTGTGAGAGACATGTGGAGGATTTGAAGGGATCATATTTTGTAATAATAGGAAATTAATTGAGGGTGGTTGAGACAATAATGGATCTGTCATTATGAGATGGTTATCTCCTTCTCAAAGAAATTCATGTATAAAAGAGAGTTCTCTCTCTTCATTAGGGGATGGCATATTAGGAGAAGATAGTAGATTGTAGAAGTTAGTCTTGACTTTGAAATATGGAGAAGGGAATTCTTAGATTTTGTTCATAATGCTTTCATGCTTTGTCATTGATTATTGTGATGTAAATTAAGATTTCTTTGTTGTTAATGTGAGCTCACATCTGTTGTCTCGTTGCTCTTCATATGTTGTCTTTCTTTTATGTAGCTTACTTTCAACCATGTGTTTCAGCTTCCAGCATTAGATTAGTAGTTTTGTGTTTCAGCTTAAGGGGGGATTAGATTAGAAATTAGCAACTAGAAAAGGGGGGTTGGATTAACTTAATTTCGCTTCAGTCCTGCATATACTTTGCATGTGCTTCGTAATCCTACAAACCTCAAATTGACAAATTAAATAGTTAGGCAAATACGACAATGGAATTAAATGACAATATTTTCACCTAACATTTTGGCGTCGTTGCCGGTGAAGCACGATGGATTGAAGTTTCATTTGATTTTTTTCTGTAAACGTACACTAGAGTGTGAATTTCAATTTCTGCAATAAGTGAATTTCAATTTCTGCAAAGAGTGTTTCAATTTTCCAAGTGTGAATTTCAATTTCAACAAGTGTGTTTTTTTTCGCAACTGTGAAGAGTAATTGTTTTCTGTACATAGTATTTTTTTAATATGGTTCAGCGAGAGTGTTTTTTATTTAAATTTTTCATTTAGATTTGGGTGTTGTAAGAATCCCTTTTTCAAAATTATTTAACAATGACTTTAAGCTTGGAACAGCTCACTCAGATCCTTGCAAAAGTAGGGATCGGGCCTCTTCTCATGAAGAGGAGATTCTAATAGCAGTTGAGAGCTTAATTTATCCTCCAGCAATGAACAAGGAATCAACATTCGAGGAATCCTGCACATTTGATGGAGAACAATCATGTGAGAAGGAGATCAAAGAGGACCACGAGGAGTTTTAGCATGATCTGAGGAGTGAAAACTATGCCTATGAAATCCCTATTGAACGATGGTTTCAAGTGAGTACGAGGTTAGAGAAATTTAGTTTTTCTTTTTTTCTAGTTAATTCATAGTCACGACAAGTACTTTCACACATTTATGTTTCTCCTCATCTTCTATTCGCAAAATTAACATTGAACATATTCTTATTGTTGTTACGTGAATGGATACAATGGATATTTAACTACACGTAATTGTTTTCTAAATCCCAATTAGCATAGAGTAGGTAGGATTTTATTTTCAGTTTTTGCTTTCACCCAAAATAAGTATGCTCTCCTCCACGCTTCGTGCCATCACGAGGATCAGAAAGTAGGATTTTTTCTAAATTTTTCAAGAATGAATATTTAATATTTTTGCAACATGCTTAATTGATTTCATCTTTAATTTGTAATTCATTTTATCCATTTGCTAAAACTTTTTTTTTTGTAAAATAAAACTGGCCTACAAATTCATGTGGCAAATTCATTCTAAACTAGAACAGTCGCTGAAATTATAATAGATAACAACTGAAACAGTGTCACACCTACAAATTCCTCATTGATTGGAGTCACAACGCTGCTTTCTTTTTTTGTCGTCATCCTTCATCCTGTTGCTGCCTGAAAAATTAACTTTGCAAATAATGCCTTGGCCAAACCATTTCTGAAATTTCCTGTATTTGTGCACTGCATCCATCTGCAAAAGATCCTTCGATCTAAAGAACATCCTGCACACAGAAACTATTAGTGGCATACTATGAATTGATTGTGAGTAAAATAAATTGTAGGTTGAATTACATGCCTTAATTTATACCTAAACCTGCAAACAAAACACGGCCACATGGAATAATTTAATCACTTGACTCCCAAGCTTCAAGATTACATGCCTCTAATCTTTCTAGCACTTTGCATGCCTGATATTCAAGATTGCACCTTGAATTAAATCTGTGTAAAACAATAATGTAATGGAACAATTAGCTCTCTCAGCCAGCTTGGCAAGCATCTTGACCAAATGGTGATGCATTCATCTCGTTTATAGTTGTAGAAAGATCTCAATCACGGATAAAGACACGCAACAAGAAAATCAATCATTACTTTCCTAGACCTGAGTAGTTAGGTGATTTTGTTGCAACTTCATCTAAAATGGAAGGGAATCAAATAATCCTACAACAATCTCAATAATGTTTTACGATAGGGAGTCGATTCCGCCTAACATTTTGGATTGGATATGCTATATGCCATAGATTACCAACCGTTGCAATAAACGACCCAGTAATAACTTCACATTCTGCGGCGTGATTTCTCCGAAGAATAGAAAATCTCCACTATCTTAACATCCTCCCCATTTCGACTATGTCGCCATTGCAAATATATTCCTACCACAACTAGAACCTACAAGTCCTCAGTCGGCAATGACAACTACTCATAAATAAGCTTCCCATATGCCTTGTTGCACTGCGTCGATACAACGCTCTGAGGCTTGCCACGAAGGTGAAGAGGTTGATCCTTGGAAAAATCCTAACCATCATGAGGACTGTAGCTGAGCACCTTTATTTTCTGGAGTGTAGATTTTGGTTGTCGGGTTATGAAGCAATTAAACCATTGGAATCCACCTATTCCCCTTCATGTTGATATATTCATTGAATTCATGTTGATATATTCATTGAATTCATGTTGATCTATTGATTGAAAATGGAAGCAAGAAGCCCATGCTGATCATAATCCCTTTTTTCCAATTGTATTCGGTCATTCAAAACGTCTACAGCAGCTAACGAATAAGAAGCCCATGCAATAATCCACGTCCTTTGGGCCATATCTGAAAGGGAAGCAAGAAGCAATTTAATCAGTGCAATCATAAATTCCATGTTGTAAAAGGGTCATTGCTTTCCAAACATCACCCAATAAAATACCGAACAATTTCATCTACTGTTGTTGAGAAAACAGAACTGACCTTGACAAAGAATTTTATGTGCAACAGACCTGTAAATGATAAGATGGAATGTGATCCAAATCCTTCTCAATGTGAACATAACTGCAAACAATTACCTATGCCAACATTATCAGAATCTATCTCACAAATCCCTAGGGAAGGAAACAAGACTATGGAGCCATTTAAACAAGAAATAGCAGTAGCAATGGGTATGGCAAGGTCGACTGGAAGTTTCCTTCGACGTGAAGATGAGTTGTGGATTATCTTCTTGCATTTGGGTTGTATTCATCCAATGATTTATTTTCCCTTTTGTTCCAACTTAAAAGTGATATCAAAGTGTTGATGTTTATATCATGCACCAATGTTCTATCTCTACATATTCCTGCTACTTCTTCCAGCTCTGTATACACCCTCCTCTAAACCTACGCTCTCGTACCATCTACATATATACCGTATTTTTTGTTCTCAAATGATCTGTTGCCTATCAAATACCTGCAACAAATTTAGTGCAACAGTAACTACCTTGGAATTAAAACAGATTACATAGCGCCTTCTAAATGGTTATTCCAATTACTCAAGGATGACAGATGAAATGACGCTCTAGCCTCTCTCCTTTAATGGAAAGGTTTATGAAAATCAATGGCCAATGTTAACCACTCAACCATTGGAGCACCTTCAAATGTTGAATTCCCTGTCACCCATAGAGAAATATCATTATCTATTATCTGTTTGAGTTGAAGCGTCGTGTAGATAATTTTGAAAAACAATGTTTCAGGAAATTTTCACAATAATACAAATGTCAATGGCTCATGTAACAGAGATTCTGGCATCTTCAGCCAAAATAAATATTGAAATGTTTTCTCTGGGTGATAACATACTGGGAATCCAAGGCCATCCAAAGTATACCACTGACAATTTGTTTAAACTTCGTCAAAGGAATTTTGGATAAGAATCTTATTGAAGTACGCGTTTTTCTTAATTTCCAGGCAAAGATGAGCGATGATAATTTTGTGACTATGAGAATGTGAACAATTGGATCAATCCAAAGACGGTTGTGGTTGGGGATGAGATAAATCTTCTCGAATAGGAAAATATGATGCTCAACTTCACGTTGAAGCACATGATTAGTAAATATAACAACTTGTGGAAGCATATTAGGCTTCTCACGTAGAAGAGAGGTGTTGATGGAAGCCAGGTATTTGATCCAAATCATTCAGGGGAAGAACTATTGTACACAAGGAGAACTGGGTCACAGTCTTGGCCCAAGGAGGCTGGTGATCTGGCTATTGATGAATTAATTGTAAATAATTACATTACTCAAGTATGTTGTAGTAGTTGCGTCAATGGAGAAACACAGAAGAGTGGAACAAATTCTTGGGGGACAGGATGCCAGGGTCGGTGCTCAAATTTTATTGAATTAGTCTATTCCTGAATAATGCTTATCTTTATTACTGTAACTTCAATTCTTAAAATAAATTTGTGGATAAGCCTATTTCGATGTGTGAATCTGCTCATTTTATGCATGTTTATAATTTGCTTTCCGTATGCAACTGGTGGGTGATCGAAGTATGGATGAGTTTAATTTCTGTGTGACGCAATCCCTAATACTTGGTTTCTTTTGTTTCTGGTAATTTATGACTGTAAATATTAATTTGAAAAGTCATTTATAACAAGTAAAAAAGAACCTACAGGCTTCCTCATCAGCAAAAAGTCGACAAAACCACAACCTTCAGCGCCAAGAGTTTCTTGTACAACTGCATGCACGACGATGAAAAGTAAATAGGATAACTCAAAACCATGGGAAGAAGCAG
Organism: Pseudotsuga menziesii; assembly: GCA_001517045.1. NCBI lineage: Eukaryota > Viridiplantae > Streptophyta > Pinopsida > Pinales > Pinaceae > Pseudotsuga > Pseudotsuga menziesii. Next base: position 201,243 of record LPNX010897992.1, read on the forward strand.
ATCGATACTTATGGGGCAAGTATGCACGTATTTTATAATTAACTATGATTTATGAAAAAATTTAATGTGTAAATTTCCACACAGGTTTCATGAATCGAAGTGGCTCTGCGCCTCCCATAGTTTTTGTCAATAAAAATCACCCATGCAGATAATTGTATGCCCTGCATATTCAATTATATTTGATAATGTACAACTATAGGCATTGTCGCATCTGGTGGTGTTGCAGTTGGGTGTTGCAACCGGTTGTTACAGCCTATTGTTGCAACCCAATATTTGATTTTAAAATCCATAAAAGTGCAATAAACCAATTTTCCCACAATGCATATAGTTTCTTGTGTGTCGCAACTAGTGGTGTTGTAGCTGGTTGTTACATCCTATTGTTGCGGCTGGTTGTTGTAGCCTGTTGTCGCAGCTATAGGTGGTGTCACAGTATGTAAAACAAAAACAATAAAAATTATAAAGACATGAAAATAAAGAAAAACATTATAAGAAAAATTGCAAATGGACATTCCAATTTCCTAAATATCGAACATGTTTTTATGATTTATGCTAAGTTGTTTCTTGGAATCACTTTAGCAGTAATCGACGATGAAACAAGTGCACAATAGCAATAGGTATAAAAACACTTTTTTAATTTGCTGCATTCATACTTCTTTCTGCATGTTATGTTTTTCGAACATCTCACAATTTCTAATGTAGGATTTGTACTAAGTTTTTAGGTTTAGAGACATTCGTATTTCATGCTGATGTGATTTTCAGGAATCACAAGATTTTTCAAAGAAACAAAAAACATGCTTTTATAGACAACCTGAAGGAGCTGTTACTCATGACACTTGCTGATAAACATCATAATGTTGGTTGTTACACAGAAACCATCCATAAACACATTTGCTTCATGAATGTTTACCCACATTTCTCCTTCAAGGCACACTAGTCATCCATACCGAAGTCCACTATTTCATTTCCTTAACTATCATGACTCCACATACCTATCTTTCTGAGTTGCATACATCCCTTTATTTCAATTCATTTTTTCCTTCTTTTTCCATTCCAGTTTTCCTTCTGAATAAAACCAGCTCCCTTTTCATGATTACATTTCCTTGCCATATCCACTGCTTGACTGTGAGATCTTTTCACTTATAGTCCTACCAATATTTTTGTACCAAATCGCATTGACTAATGTGGGATTCCTTAATTCCCACCTTTCAACAAGTCTTGCCCCATCGACCTCAGCACCTTATCCAGGATATAAACTAGAGTTCATTTTGAGTACCTAGAGGCTTGCATGCCTTAATGGCAAGTTCTCTCGCTAAAAATAATGGGAATACATCAATGTCTCTTGATCGCCAGATCTTGCAAGTGGCTCGACATCAGCACATCTATTTGCACTTTGCAGGATGTACTTGGGTACATTGGCACTCATTGATATCAATGGTGAGCGTTCCTCGCATTGGTTAACGACATTCATCAATGGTCGGTAATCCAATGATTTCTCTTCATGCTCGACCTCGACACATACATTCGCATGATTAGAACTGTACCATTCGTTTTTGTAGTAGGTAAAGACTATATATTCTGTCACGTCCCTGTCCCTCAACCGGCGAAGAGAACGCGATGAACGCATCAACACAACCGGGCAAATGGCCCCAAAAACATAAAACAAATGAAAACAATGCTGGAATTAAGCATACACAGATGCAGTTATATTCAATCATACAGCGGAAGCAACACAACACATTTCCAGCATTTAACATCAGTATAAATTACAGAGCTGAAGTAAACAGCAGTACTTATCTTTGATGAAGAATTCACCCGCAACCAGCTACGTCGCTGCAACGTTCCACCCAACCATAGGCTAGCTTACTCATCAATCTCTCAGCAACGCTGCCACCCCCGAGCTGGGCATGATTCCTCCGGAGTAAGGGTCAATTGCAGGCTTATACATAGCCAAGGGGACATAAACAACAAACCAATCACAGCTGGGTTTCACAGGCTGTCAACAAACTAGCCAAGCCAGCACAGTCCAAGGGACTAACCACTGCATGCCAGCAGCAAAAAAATTCCCTTCACAACCCTGTGAAGAAGCAAAATGACCGATGACAGTCCCAAACGAAAGGTGAGACACAGCTCCAGCCTATAAGGCAACTCAGAGTAGGTTTTTGGCCCTAACGTGGCCAAAACAACTCAACAACAGCACCCAAACCAGGGTATATCAGCAGCCACAACACACCATGAAGGATAACAACAGTCCCCAGTCCCAAAACAGGGAAATTTAGCCAACAGCACACACAATTCCTCCGGGTGACTAATGGCAACTCACACAGTCCCAACAAAGGAGAAGAACAACTCCCAGCGTGGACAGACAAGGGAAATTCAACCCACGAATTAGCAATCCACAGTGGTCCAAAACGAAATTGGAACCCACAGCCGACAAAACTCATGGGGAAGACAACAGCCCCAAACACCAACAGCGAGCATGGCTCATGGCATGGGAAAAATGACCCAAACATCTTGTGCGTGAGGAAAGACTCGCACCCAACAGAAAAACGCACGGGAAAGACATACCCAATTTTCTGCGTGAGGATTCCAGCGGTAGAGGCCCTGCATGAGGATAAAGCAACTCCGATTTTGCCCGTGGATGAACAAAACATCAGCAAGGACGCGAATTACAGTGCGTGGGTGCTTCAGCAACTCGTGGAGCCCCAAAAAATGTCTGCGTGAGACTAAAATCGCCCAGAGCCTGTGCGTGAGAAGCCAACAGACCAAAATCATGGTGAGAGTGTAAACTGACCAGGGAAGAGTGCGTGAGGGAGAAGAATGGCCAACGTGGGTGGAGTGGGCAAGTGGGTAAGGCTGACAGCCTGCCACAACCACCACCACTTCAGCAATAACTCCCCCAACCATAACTCCTCAACCACCAGCTGAGCATTAAAGAGGTTGGAAGAGGTTGGATGAGACAAGAAAAGGTGACAAATCAACAAGGTAATAAAACATGGGTTTTTCCCCCATAACCAAGGTTTGACATCCCCCACCCCTTATCCTTTGGAACCATGCCCTTTTCAATCAACGTTGCACTGCCGTAGCTGGTTGTGGTTTTAGTCTTATTTGATGCGCGTGTTTACATGATGTCAAATTATTAAGGTGCCAGATAGCACGACAGACCATCGGCAAATATCCCCCATTTCCGAACATACACAACCAAATCGATGGTGGGGCTTTTGCCTTGAGCTCCTCACCATGATTAATTACATTTTACACATCATGCAAACGGGGTCGAAACCGGGGATGTGACATATTCTTTCTCATGACTCCATCAGTAGTTATAGAAGCATGACTTCAGATCTATGAGAGTACCGCAATTCCACTTTCTGCCCTCCACATTTTCCATGATTAAGCAGTTTAGATTCACCCACTTCACACTACAGCAGTTGCAGCCGCAACAACATTTATAGTTACATGTTTATCCTGCAGCAGTGACATATTATCCATGATGTAGCACTAGTAGTTCTGATTCCTTCACTACCCATGATCCAACAGTTACATCCGCAGTAGCAGTGACATATTCCACGATCCAGAAACAACAACTACATTTCTATTACATTGTTAATCTACTTTTTGGGTAAGTGGAGGTATGTTGATTTCTAAACTTTAATCATGTAATTCCTTAACTACTAGCAATCAATAATTTGGAAAATTACCTCATCATGCTCCATTTCCTTTTCACTTCCATTACCTGCACCAAGTTGCATGGGGACATGCAACCAATCCAGTTGGGGAGGGGAAACTATATTCACTACATATTCACTACCATTATCCCATTTTTTTCATTGTATTTTCCATTCATCAACATTTCTTTTCCAACAACACTTTGTCATACTTTACTGCATAAGCATTGATATACATATTGGCATGATTCATAAAGATAAAAGGTTTTTCTTATGCATAGTGATGTTTTCTATACATATTGATAGCTTATTATTTCCAGTGAGTGTATGGTTAAATTAATATTGCAGCTAGAAAATAGATAACAAAATGAATGTTGTTAACACAAGAACCAACATTTTTTGTATTCATGGTTGTCACACAAGAACCAACCATAAGAAAATGTTAGTTGTTACTCATGTATCTCACATCCTGGAAACATTCCTTGTTAAAAAGACATTATCAATCAAAGCCATAGTTCAAATGCCAAAAGTACTCAAGAAGATCCATGCAAGGTTCCATGAGAACATGCAACAAATTCAGTTGGAGATGATGTTGAGACTCAGAAATGTCATATTTTCATCCACTTTAACTTTCGCTATTCCTCACATTTCATCTCCCCATTAACCTTTCATTATACCATTTCCATACATATATTTGGGTTTCACCTTATTATTTTCCACTTTATTCATTTTAGTATTAAAAAGGAATTTATGATTAAATATTAGAAATTAACATGTTTTTCACTAATATCTCAAGTATGGATGAACTTTGCAATGTGTAGGAATAAGTGAAGGATTATTTCAAAGAAAAGACTTCTCGAATATCTCCTCCACCATTTCAAGGAGATAGTTATTCAAAGAATATTCCAAGGGGAATATCATGGAGATTTGGTTGGCATATCTTATCTAGGATTTATGAGAGACATGTGGAGAATTTGTGAGAGACATGTGGAGGATTTGAAGGGATCATATTTTGTAATAATAGGAAATTAGTTGAGGGTGGTTGAGAGAATAATGGATCTGTCATTATGAGATGGTTATCTCCTTCTCAAAGAAATTCATGTATAAAAGAGAGTGCTCTCTCTTCATTAGGGGATGGCACATTAGGAGAATATAGTAGATTGTAGAACTTAGTCTTGACTTTGTAATATGGAGAAGGGAATTCTTAGATTTTGTTCATAATGCTTTCATGCTTTGTCATTGATTCTTGTGACGTAAGTTAAGATTGCTTTATTGTTAATGTGAGCTCACATGTGTTGTCTCTTTGCTCTTCATATGTTGTCTTTCTTTTATGCAATTTACTTTTAGTCATGTGTTTCAGCTTCCAACATTAGATTAGCAGTTTTGTGTTTCAGCTTAAGAGGGGATTAGATTAGCTTAATTTCGCTTCAGTCCTGCATATACTTTGCATGTGATTCGTAAGCCTACGAACCTTGGATTGACAAATTAAATAGTTAGGCAAATACTACAATGGAATTAAACAACAATATTTCTGCGTAACAAATATAATATGAAGGAAGCTAGTTAGAACTAAGTATTTAATTATGCAATGTTATTTCCATTTGCACATTTAAATATTGGATCCATACTCTCGATTAGTTATACTTATTCAATACCAGTTAGTTAAATCATGTAGTCAGTTAGTGAATGCATCATCAAAGATAAACATGTACAAAGTAACGTATAAGTATAATATACTTACATGGCGAACATTGTTTGCAATGAACGCATAGTTGAATATAGGTTTATAAGAATAATATATACGAATGGAACATGAGGTAAGTGATGGTGGTTATATTTAGTATTATATATATTTCTGAAATAGGATATTAGGCTAAACATCGATTTGATTATAAAGGATATTTTGATAAAACAAAAGTGCTTAGAATGGATTTCATATAATTAATTACATTCATAAAACTTGAAGTTGATATTTAGGGATTAGTGATCATCTTGTAATCATCTTTTTAATATTTGTGTATGGTTCGCTATAAGATAGTAAACATACTTAACATATTTACAAGTCTGGCACGTTACCTCTTTTATGTGCATCCTGTATCTCAAATAGCTGATAAGGGTATTCAGTATGTTACAACAAATTTTATATAGACCATCTTGTAAAGTAGGTAACAAGTAACCTATAAAAACAAAAGAAGTATTTAAAAATCCATAACTACATATCAAAAGAAACACCAAAAAAAAAGAATACATAATGCAACACCCCAATAGTGGAACAAACTTAACCAGATATCAAATTGTTCACTTATTAATTCCCTTTTAGATATCACATTGGGTATCCTATTTGTCATCTAAATGCATATATTCTCATCATTTTTGACGGTTATTATTTTTATTCAAGGTATAGTGGAATTAGTTTGTCCGGGTGGTAATCAACGAGAACATTTTTGTGTTGTGGCAATTTCATATTTTAGGTATGGCCAGTTTTGGGATGGTAGTTTATGATGTCAACATACAATTTAAATTCACAAACATGTATATACATCCACTCTAGTTCGAAAGGTAAGTTGTAACATGATACATTCTATATATAGATTGAATGCATGGGTGCATTAGGGAGTATATGCTCTTCAAGAGACAAACTTCATCTCTATATGTTTAAAAAACAAGTCTTTCTATTGGCGAATATTATGGATGACCTACTTGAAAATTTTAAAATTTTTTAAAGACTCAAGCACTTTACATAAGTGTTCATTGTCAACATCATGCTTACCTTAAAATGGAGCACCCATATCATCAACAAAAATAATGAAGCACCATTGCCAATAACAAGTGAATACATTATTGATAATGGAGAAAAATAATGTTGTTTATTATAAGTGGTGGAACTTGTGGTAGTAGAAATCATCCATGTAGGGAAAATGGTGTTAAATGATTGTGCATATTTTACAATCCTTTCCCTACTTTAATAATATAGTCATTAAGCATATTGTTCACTTTATGCATACTGGAAAAAAAAATATAGATTATTGTATTATATGAACTCATTTTGGTGTTTTTGTTATAGTTTCATCGTTAAGACTTTCAAGATGTAAGGATTTGTCAAAATATTTGGACTAAAAAATATGATGATGAAAAATATAGAAAACCTAGTGCTCCTCATGTGTGGATAAAAGACTCAACATGAGCAATTATTAAAGTTGATGTCTTAGACTCTCTTTCCAAGTAGATATGTAACACTAGCACAAAATGACAAGTTTGTGACTACGTGACCAAAAAAAATAGTAAATATATTTTTTATAAGCTTAATAATAACAAATTTGAACAATTTTAAGTGACAGCTATAAATGACAAACATAAACTACTAATACAATGAGGGAGAACATATACAACTAGATAATGACCATGTTAATACAAATTAGTAGTATTTATTACTTATATGTAATTGAGTGTTAGCAATATAGTCACTTTAGTGTGCTTTATCATGTTCATGAATAGGATTTTTCATGTTGAATTCATTTCTACAATAAACATGGATGTGATATTTATACTTCACGATGCCACATCCAATAACATGTATAGTATATGTATTTACATCATATTGAATTGAGTATTAGTAATATAGTCATTTTAGGGTGGTTTATCATGTTCATGTTTAGGATTTCTCATGTTGAATTTATTTCTGTAGTAACCATGGGTGTGTCAACTATGCTTCATGATGTCAATCCAATAACATGTATAGCATGTGTATTTACATCATATTGAATTGCAACACGATCCTAGATGACCACATTTTTCTGGCTAGTTTAATGTGAGTTGCCCCACTTCCAAATTTAGTTCTATATCTAGTCGTAAATAAGAAAATATTGGTTTATCACATTGCTTCCACAAATGCATAGATATACCTTCTATACATACAAAATATATGGATTAACATGAATATATAAAAAGTTATGTATAATCTATTTACATATTGTAATTACAATTGGTCTAATTAAATATATTATATATAATTACAGGTATACTATAATATATATATAAGTTATGTATATTCTAGTTATAATTATATGTAATGCAGTGTATTTATATTTATAAATAAATAAGAATTAAAAAAATCCCATTTAAAATGACATATAATAAATCAAAAAACAAAAACTACAAAGAAAATTCATTTACCTTGCCCATCATTTGCTCGTGGAATAGTGGGCATGATCATGGCCATGAAACCCTTATCCAATAGTGGTGTGAAGTAATAGTAGTGGTTTGATTCAATTCATTCAAAATTGAATGAAAAGAAAGATTCATTTGCCTCATCTGTCATAATTTTTTTTGCATGTCATAACATTGTTCTCCCTAGTTGGGTAGACTTTGACCCATGTCTAAATCTCAAGCTTCCAAAGAAGATACCGATGATATGATCAACAATCACTTGTTCATCTTGTTGGAATGAGTGTAACAACATTCCCTCCATGGCACTAATATCCCATAAAAAAACATCCATAGCAACTTCTATTGCATTGCCTTCACTACCAACATGTGAATAACTAGTGTTACTATAGACATTATGAATTGGTGATTCAAGGCATAGTGGGAATTGAATAAGTGGTTGATTCAATCATGCTTTTTATGCTTCATCTCCAGTCTCTACTCACTTAGCATTATTCTCTTCATTTTACATCGAAGTGGATTGCAACGAAAGATGGTGGACAAGTCAGTCATCATCAAAATCATAATTTCAAAAACAATGAATTATATTACATCGATGATACCAATAAACACAATGCATTTAGTTTGTTCAAAAATTATACCAAACAATTATTAGAATCATGGAACAAAAAATCTATATTACATGTGCAACAAACCACTTTATAAAAGAAAATGTCAAATTAAGCAATATTTTTACATTAATTCCATTGAAAATATAAATTATAGTTAATCAATGATACTTTTCTTACACCCTAAGGGGACATCTACATGCAGTACCAATGAAAAGAATATTTTATGAGTGGCTGGTGGTCTATGAAAGTTATATTTTATCACCAACTCATCTCTATGAGACAAACTATGTACTACATGCACAACAAAAAATCGAGATGTTTCATTTTCATAAAGAAATTGGCATTGGAGTGTTCTTCAAATGAAAAATTTACATCAAATAATGAGCACTTACATCTATTTATGAACCCTACAATGTTCCCATGTTTTCATGGTTCACCATCGATATATGCAATAGTTTCTACTTGTTAAAGTTTCCAAAATCAATAACCATTCATGCACATACTATACATGGAAATATTATGTGTGTATTTAATAATATTCAAGTATGATATATCGTTTTTGGGATCATCTGTGTAGAGTATGTCATTAATCTATGACCCATACCCCATGTGTATAGCCACAACTTACTAGTTTATCATGGTTTTGAATAGTCCACTTAGCATTCATTGCATCAGGTGATGCTCACAAGGGTGAATAAGTGGGATTGAGACTAGTGAAATTAATCGCGTAGCATCAATCATCACTTCCATGGCTTCCACCCAATAATCAGGAGTTCTTGGGAGGTCACTCATACCAAAAATTCTCTGGATCTAGCATACTTATCTATGGATTTTTCCCTAGAATCAATCCCACTTATATTTATATCCCATTTGAAAAATCTTAGCAAGTGGTGTTCCCTATGAACTATTCATTTAGAGATCCCTTGACTCTTTTTATTTAAGTATGCAACGGTTTTCACAACCCAACATATGAAATATCATTTTTAGGATAATTTGTGTAGTGTATGCCATTAATCTATGACCCTTATCCCATGAGTAGAGTCGGAACTAACCAATTTCTCATGGTTTTGAACAGTCCACTTAGCAATCATTGTGTCAATTTGTGATGCTCATAGGGGTGAATAAGTGATATTGAGACTAGTGAAATGAATCACATAGCACCAATCATCACTTCCAGGGCTTGCACCCAGTAACCAAGACTTCCTAGGAGATCACCCATCCCAAGACTCCTCTAGCTTAAGAATTCTTAACTATGTATTTTCCCCCATAATCAATCCTACTTAGCTTGATAACCTCTTTGTAAAACCTTAGCAACGGTTGTGCCTTGTGATCTATTAAGTTAGTGCTCCCTATACTATTTTTATTTAAGTATGGATGGTTTTTCATAGTCCAACATAAGATATATAATTTTTAGGATCAACTGCATGGTGTAGTTCATTAATATATGACACATATCCCATGAGTATAGTCGCAACAGAATAATTTCTCATGGTTTTGAATAGTCCAATTAACACTCAATGCATTGGGTGACACTCAAAGGGGTGAATAAGTGGGATTAATACTAGAGAAATGAATTGCATATCATCAATCATCACTTATGTTCCTTGGACCTCATAACCAAGAATTAACGAGAGGTCACCCATCCCAAGATTCCTCTAGATCAAGCATGCTTAACTATGGAGTTTTCCCCACAATCAATCCCACTTAGTTTGCTACCCTATTTGCAAAACCTTACCAAGTCTTGTTCCTTATGCACTTTTAAATTAGAACTCCCTTGACCCATATGGAATGAGTACAGTCACAATTGACCAATTTCTAATGGATTTGAATTATGCATAACTTTAGGGGCTAAATTAGAGGGGTTACAAAATTTTAGTGGGCTATTTTCTTATATGGAAAGGATTTTTTCAACTAAAATATATCCTCTCAATATAAATTTAAAAAAATACAAAATGAATAGTCTACGATATATTAATGAGGAAAATGAAAAAAAATATTATTTTTAGCCCTAGGAAAATCTCCCTCCAATCTATTTTTTGCCCCCCAATTTCTAGACAAATTCTAGTGAACTCATTCCTTCACCCTCAATTTTCAGTAATGGAGGATCCCAAGGGTTATTTCTCCCTCCATTTTCCTTGTAATTCAAGCATGTGATTACATTCACCTGTGTTTTTAGTCAATTTCATGTGATACCTTCTTTGAGCCCTTGATTTCTAGTATTGGAGGGAAAGTCAAGGCCTATTTTGTTCTATATAAAGTCTACAGGTATTCATGGTTCACCCACATCGTTTTGTGCTTGTAGGGTGTAGTTTCTAGTTGATATTATTCCACTTTTCATTCTTAGTTTTCTCAACATTTTAATATTTTCATAACATATCCATTTCCAAAATCTCGGGACTTGAAGAGGCATGACGCACATGCGATTTATTAGAGAATACAAAGTCACGTCACACTTTTTATCCAACAATTAATGTGGTATGATTTTTATCATGATTTTTATGCTTTTTATCCATGGTTACAATATATTATTATATTGTGAATTTACCTTTTATAAAGGATTCTTTTTTAGGCATGTTTAATCCTAGGGCACTCTTGATTCTTAGGGTTCATTCGGTGTTATCAGGGTTTTATTCTATCCTAGTAGTATTGGTTTTATGAAAGTGTTATAGAGCTCAAAAGATATGATTTATTTTATGCCTTGTCATGTTTAAACTATATACTGACATTTATATGTTGTTAGTGGATGCTACTCTTGATGGTGAGACATCACATGGTTTTTATATATTCAAACTAAATTTGACCCAGTTGTTTAAAATGTACTTTTATTAAGATCTTGCTATGCAATTATTATTGGGTCCAAGGCATTAATGAGAGTGTATATATTCATATTTTATGTATGTTATTGTTGATGTTTGGGGTGTTTGTAATATAAATGAATGCACACTCACTATAATGGTGGGGCTACAATGGAATGGTCATTATTTTGGTAGTCTTATTTTAGAGTTGTCCAAAGCATTATGGTAGATTATTTTATTTGTATTGAGAAGTTCGTGACTAGTAGATTTTTTTATTTGTATTGCCAAGTTCATCAATTTTATTTGTGACCTAAATTTGTCAAGTTCGATATTTGTTTTACGATATTTTGTTTTTGGTTAGGGTAATTCAGAAATAAAATGTTTTTTGGTGATTTGTTGTCATGTGTAATTGTTATCATCATCCATAAATGGATATAGTTATGTATGATATATATATGATTTAGTTGGAACAAGATACTTCATTTCCATCATGATTTTATATAATATGTAGAATTCATGTTTGACTTGAGATGTAGACATTATGTTATTTGATATATAGTGTTTTTCATTCAATGAGGGTACTGAAACAATGTTACCACATTTTGCATGCTTTCAAAAATTTCAAGGACATGGATACAAACACCTCCTCAATTTATCTGAGAAAAAATAGTTTTTGACATATTAGTTCTAATGATATGTGTGATGATGCATTAATTTGTTTTTCATATTGTTAGTGTATGTTCTTATTTCTAATAACCATTGCAAGTTTATAACTAACTCTAAAAATTCTAAATCAAATGCCATAATTCATATTTTGATTGTCAACAAAAGAAAGGAAAAAGTGGCATTCATATCTATAAATAGATAAGCAGATTCATTTTTTTATTAGAGGGTAGATTAAAAATGAGAGATTCAAAAAATAAGCTAATTGGGAATTCATACATTGTATTAAAGTTATGGATCTTGATAATACTCCACGTTGTAATAATGGTTCATGGGTGCCATAAGCACTCCATAGTGTAAAGCGTTCAATTCTATCAATCTGTTGCTATGTCATGATTTGGGTGCCCACATATCCATTGGACCATTAAGGGTTGAGATAAAAAATGGAGTCTTAACTTGCCCTGAATCTAGTTAGTGTAGTTTTGCTTCACCAACACCTCCAATTATGAGTGACCCAATACTGCTTGTGAAATGTATAACTAAATCCCTCCTCTCCTCATTCATTCATTTGTTCATTTGAGGGTCTAGGAGTCGAGAGAGTTCAGGTCTAGTATATGCTCTTCTTTTGCAATGCCTTAGTAATCTACACAATCAAAAGTTGAGTCTTCCTAGCACAAGATTCACCAAGACGTTACAAGCTAGTTTATAACTTGATGAAAGATTCGCCGATTTTTTATTATATTTTATAATTCATTGAAATAGTCGCCAAGATTTTACAATATCTTATAATTTAGTGAAATATTCGCAAAGATTTTACAATATTCTATAATATAATGGAAAATTATCCAAAAAATTATATGTACATATTATATTATTGATAAAATAGCCTTAAAATTTTCCTATATATTAGGGATATTCTCCCATTTATTAGATATAGATTTAGGGGGTGTTCTTAAAATTATCCCTGCTTTGAATTGTCCACTTAGCACTCATTGCATTGGGTGATGCTCACATGGAGATCTAGCTAAATAGCTCATAAGGCACAACACTTGCTAAGGTATTTCAAATGAGGTAGCAAGCTAAGTGGGCTTGAATATGGGGAAAATTCCACACTAAGCACACTTGAGCCAAAGAAATCTTGGGATGGATGACATCCCAACAAGTCCTAGTTACCGGGTGCAAGCCTAAAAAGTGACGATTGATTCTATGTCATTCATTTCTCTAATATCGATACCACTTATTCACCCCTATGAGCATCACCCAATGCAATGGGTGCTAAGTGGACTATTAAAAACCATAATAAATTCGTTAGTTGTGGCCATAATCATGGGATATGGGTCATATATTAGTGGACTACAATATGTAGATGATCCCAAAAATTATATATTATATGTTGGACTACAAAAAACCCCCATACTTAAATAAAAATATTAAGGGAATATATAACTGAATAGTTCACAAGGAACAACACTTGCTAAGGTTTTGCAAATGGGGTAGCAAGATAAGTGGGATTGATTGTGGGGGGGAATCCACATTTTATCACATTTTATCCAAAGGAATCTTGGTATGGGTGACCTCCCAAGAATCCATAGTTACTGGGTGTAATCCTCGGAAGTGATAATTAATGCTATGTGATTCATTTCTATAGTGTCAAACCCACTTCTTCACCCCTATAAGCATCAACCGATGCAATTAATACTAAGTGGACTATTAAAAACCATGAGAAATTGGTCAATTGAGAATATACTCATGGGATATGGGTCACATATTAATGAAATACACTATTCAAATGCTCCCAAAAATTATATATCATATGTTGTATTGCAAATGGGGTATCAATATAAGTGGGATTTATTGTGGGAAAAATCCAAAGTTAAGCATGCTTGAGCCAAAGGAGTCTTGGGATGAGTGACCTCCCAAGAAATCATGGTTACTATTTTCAAGCCTTGGAAGTGATGATTGATGCTATGTGATTCATTTCACTAGTTTCAATACTACTTTTTCACCCTTGTGACCATCATCTTATGCAATGAGTGCTCAATGGACTATTCAAAAGCATGCAAAATTGGTTAGTTGTGACTATATGCATGGGATATGGATCATAGATTAATGACCTACACTATGCAAATGATCCCAAAAATGATATATCATATGTTGGACAGCAAACCCCCCCACCCCCCCAATACTTAAATATTCAAGTACTCAAGCCAACGATAAATAGGACTAAAAAATTGCATAAGTGCTACTAATTGTTTGGGAAGAACAAATACATGTGAAGGGATAAACAACCCAATATTTGTAGCATATGTTTTGGACTTGGAAATCATATAATTATTACGACAAAAGGAGAATTCAATCCCAAGGTCAATCACAAACAAAGAAGATGGCCAAGCACCATACAAAGTGTGTTTGTAACAGGTTTGGTATTTACTTTGTGGATTGACAAGAAGAGAGAAACCATCGTTTCCCTTCAACAATTAAACTGATCTTTGTGTATACTTAGAATTTTTTTTCTTTGCCAATACAACTTTTTGGATCTCCTGCTATAGATACCTTGGGTGGTATTGATGTCATACTTTAGCTTGTTAGAAAATGTAATGATTACTTGTGTGGTGTTGCCGGTTTTGTAAAGGAATAAATAGCTCTAATACTATAAAAAATGAGTTTATACAAAATGCATTATGTAATAAATTTTATTATTACCATTCTTTATATAAGATAAGTGTAAAACGATTTATCCCGCATGTGTTATGGGATTTAAATATTCCATACCTCTAGATATATAACAGAGGTGAAGGAGGCTCATTTACACACATGATATTATTGTGTCATTGTGACATGAAGTGAAGATGGAGTGTGATGTGTGCTTATGAGTGGATCTCAAGTGTGAGATTGGAGATTTCTGAAGAATAAGAAGACAATACCTTCCCGTGGATGTTTCCCTATTTGGGGTTTTACCATGTATATCTAGTGTATTATTTTGTTCTCTTGTCTCTTAGTTACTATGTTAATTATATGGTGTTTGTATGTATAGAAGGCTAGACTCGTAGATTATTTCTATTGATTTGTATGTTAGCAAATATATTGTTGTATGTTTATGCATATTTCTCAATATTTTAACATGTCATTAGAGCTAGTTACTAATCTCTACCTTCTTTGGTAATTTTTATGAAACTTCTTTTTACAAGCACCAAGTACTTCAAAATTTGGCGTCCTCCATATTTAGTAGATTTGTCATCATATCTATCTAACCCTTGTGGTTCTATTTAGATTTGGGCACTTTTCTACATGTTTGATATTTTTTTTCTCAAAACCCTAACCCTCGCCATTTAATTTTCAAACTTTTTGAGAAATTTTTCAAGTTTTCCTTATATTTTTCTGTAGATATGAGTGAAATATATTGTATACTAATCTAGCATCAAGTATTCATCTCTCTAGTCGTGGTTCCGGTTCTTTGCATGTTTCTAGTTCGTATTTTTGTAGGTTTCCATCCATAGAGCTTCAACCTTCAATGATTTCTAGTTAATAGACATTTATGATGGTAGTAAACACGAAATTCATGTACGTACCTGAACTTCCTTCACATAAGGCATGTATTCCCGTGATTGGCCTTCACAAAAGGTGTACATCTAGTTTCAAGCAAAATTTTCGCTATCAAATTATTCATTTCCATTGCTCTATACATAGGTTTTGTAGATCTATCGGTTCGGTGTTGTTGGGCTTCATACTTCATTTGTTTTCATTGTTTTATTCTAGTCATTAGCTCCATGTCCTTTGTTTTCATTAAGGTTTAAATTCTTAGTTTTTACCATCATGGTTCCAGAGGTTGTTTTTGTTCCTATTTTAGTTAATTGTAGATTTATTAATTATGAATATTGTTTACTAGAATATATTTTCTATGTATATATCATCTTGAGTTCTTGTATTCGTGATGAGGTCTTTTGCAGAGTTCTAGCATATTACAGCTTGGTTATTAAGACTACTTTCCTGACACATTTCTAATGTATAGGACTATTTAGGGTTCTTGTATTCACTATGAGGTATATTGCATAGTTATTTCAACTATCAAATTTGTTCCATTTGTAATGAATTACCGCTAGCCACATTTTCTGTTGTTTTGGCCATCTGAATTTGTTTAACACTATTGGGGTGTTTTACAAGGGTTCACCATACAACTTGGTTATGGTGCATGTTCATGATCAGTGAGAAGCGATTGTTATCTTCATCGACTCTATGAGGTAAAATGTCTTCATATTCACATATTATGGGGACTTCTGGAAGTTTTCTTCAAGGGGTATGTTAATGTAATGGAATCTTCCTCTATTTGTATTATTTCGCATTAGTCATCATTAAGGGGAGTGTTGGAATATGTTGAATTATGACTTGTGTAGTGTTTTTGGTTGTGTAAAGGCATAAATAACTCTAAATTTATAAAATGGAGTTATCCAACATGCATCGTGTAATAAGTTATATTATTATCATTATTTATATAAGAGAAGTGCAAAAGGGTTCATCCCACTTGTGTTATGGGATGTAAATCTTCCATACCTCTATCTATATAATAAAGGTTAAGGAGGCTCATTTACACACATGATATTTATTGACATGAATTGAAGATATTTACTGACATGAAGTGAAGATGGAGTGTCATGTTATGCTTATGAGCAGAGCTCAAATGTAATATTAGATATTCTTGAAGAATAAGAAGACAATACCTTCCTGTGGGTGTTTCCCCTTTTGGGGTTTTACCATGTATATTTAGTGTACTATTTCTTTTTTTTTTGATGTGTTGATTATATATTGCTTGTATGTATAGTAGACTAGACTAGTATATTCTCTCTATTGATTTGTATGTTAGTAAATATTTAGGTGTATGTTTATGCATATTCCTCAATATTCTAACGTGACTCACAATAACTCTCAATTGACTCAATAGAATGATATGGGTTGATCAATTTGGGATGAAACATAGATCTTTTAGCTTCCAAAATTTCAAAAAATGAGCATATGGAATTGTTTTTGTGTATCGTTTCTATTTCACCTATTGTATTTTTAACTATCGTGGGAGGTATTAGAACATCAACAATGGGTAGTCTATCATTAATATAATGGGACAGTTTGACACACTAAAAGTTCTCCATCAACCCTTTACATTTTGAACAACCACATACTATTGGGGTGTAATAAAAGAGATCCAGTTCATGATGAAGTACCATTGGTAGGATGGTGGCTAGAAGATGATTTGTTACAATTGGTGGCGTAAAGTGACTCTCCATTTTTTCGTCTAGCACATGTTTGTGATATCTTCCTCCTAATAAGATATTGCATCATTTTTCAACTGGTTGAATATCTTGTGCATCCAAACTCGATCCCAAATTAGGATCCTACAAAATTCAACACATAAATATTCACATGCACATGCATAAATAACACAAATTTGATTAGATAATCAAAATATAAATAAAATATTAACTTACTGCAAACAGAAGGGGAGAACTTGATGAAATTTGAACAACATGGAATGAGATAGACTCTAAATAATTCACTATTTTATATATTATATTTTTTCTCCTTGCATTTCAATGAAATCAACAATCAATATGTGTCTACATTCTTAAAGGAAAATTTTGGAAACATATAGCAATGTAACTTCAAATAGAATTTTGAAACCGTTTTCTAAGTATATGATGGGATTTTAAGTAGCATTTGTGCCTTATGCGGTATTGTAATATATATCATAAAAACTACGATTAAATTAATTTTAAATGTAGTCTATGCATTTTTAAAATTTAAACAGATCCGCATGTTTTAATAATATAAATGCATCAGTGTTTATATGTGTGATACACACTAAAAGGAAACTTCTGCAAAAGCACACACAAACAAAATCATACGCAATTTTTTAATAATGGATGTCTTTATTTTCATTTTACTATTTTTTATTCAACCCATTTATTTTTCACATATTGACATCTAGTGTGATTTTATATATGAAGTGTTAGAATAATCAAACCCATAGTTACCCATATTTGACATTAATTAATCATTTTTGTCTTATTCATATATTCCTGGAATCTTTACTATGCTAGTTGGCATCCACTTGCACCTAGAAGTCAACAAATGCTAAAATTGGCTTAAGTAGCACTTTAGAAACATCCTATGAAATATTTCGACAACTATGCAGTAATTCCATAATAGCAAAAAGTGCAGTTCTACGCAGTTCTGCTTTTTCTTAAAGCTTCCTTGCTTTTAGCAATTTTAAGGAAAAAGGGAAAAGCTAGTCTAGGAGTAATTGTCTTGTATTTTTACTTAACCATCCTCCTTCTTTTTCTCCATCCAAAAGAATGGATCTGGTCTCCTTCCATCACTTATCATCTGGTATAACTCACTCATCCAATTCATGAGCATCTTGACATATTAGGAAAGTGATTTATGCACCTATGGGGGATTTTGACTAGTTTAGTAAGCATGTTTTTTCTCCAATTTGAATAGAATCCTTATGCTTTCAAATATATGATGTAATTATATATTTGGAAAACCTATTACTTGATGAGGTTGGATGATGTACACTTATTCAATACAGGATTGTGTTATGCTCCATATTCAGTCTCCTTTTTGTGGAATTTTGCATGTTTGACTAGTAATTTTGTGAGTGTAATTGATCTACATCTTGGGCTTAATTTACACATGGTATCAGAGCCTTGATATATTGATTTCTCTCCTTTCATATTTCTATTTTAGGTTTGGCATCATTGACTGGGAGCACATTTTGTTGGTTGAAAGGAACAATTGCTGAGATATGGACCAATCTCAAAGGATCATCTTGACTTCATTCAATTTCTTCAAATGGAAAGTCGAGATGGAGATTTTGTTGAGAGAAAAAGGCCTCTATAGGTTTACCATGGAAAATGAGGCAGATCCCAATGCAGGTGCAGGGAAAATTAAATGGAACAACGAGAGGGATGATGCCTATGGTGTTTTGTGCTTGAGCATTTCAAGAGACATCCTCTTCCATCTTGATGGATTGACATCACCAAATGAGGTTTGGGAGAAGATTGAAGATATTTTTGGAAATACATATGAAATGAGAGGACATCAACTCAATAAAGAGCTTATTTCATTGAGTCCCAGCAGCTTTGAATCCTTGCAAGTCTACTTTTCCAAGTTTAAGGCCCTAGTTCTGTAGTTAAAACAGTGTGGAATCAAAAATAAGGAAGAACAACTAGTCTTGACCATAATTTTTAATCTTGGTCCTGACTACTCAATGTTTTTCTCAACCTTCCATGTCACCAACTTGACAGCACGAGCTTGTAATATGGCTAAGCTTGCTGACTTCATGGAATCCCTCACCCAGGAGCAAGATAAATTGGTAATGATGTGCACCATCAAACCTTCCAAAGACCAATATTTGGTTTCTAGAGATTCGTGGGTAGATTCAAAGGGCAAGAAGAAATCCAAAAAACCACCTAAGAAAAAGAGAGACAAGTCAACCTCTCAAGAGGATCCCTCAGGCTCTAAGAAGAACTTCCAGAAGAAGAAGAACAAAGGTGAAATGAGCAAGTGTGCATACTGCAGTAAGGGCTATCATCTTGATATATCTTATATGAAAAAGAAAATTGGCATATTGACCCAATTCATGGAGAATAACAACATCTCCCTTCCTGAATGCGCAAGAAAGAGGGAAGGAGGATCAAATTCAGATGACAAGGAGAGAGTGCATGCCTTGGTTTTTGGCACTTCAATATCTTCCACCTTCATCATTAATTATGGATCTTCTAGAAACATGGTTTCTACAAGAGAGAACTTCTCCTTTGTTTTTGGAGATGACTCTGTTACTGATAGTATGGGGAAGGGTAGGACTAATCTTGACCATGGTTCCTTCAATGATGTGTTGTATGTCCCGAGTCTTGATGCTAACCTCTTATCAATGTATCAGATGACCCACACTGGGTCTCCTAAGAAATTCATCTTTTCTCCAAATGAAGTTGAAATATCAGATATTTCGAATGGTAAAGTCATAGCAAAAGGTGTTATGTATCACAGTTCAAAGGTATACAAGTTTTCCCATTTCCTACCTTTCTCAAACCCCTCAGCTCTTCACTCATGCTAATGAAGCAAGAAAGATTTAGCATGAGAGATTTTTCCATATTAACTACAAGTATATTTCATATTTGAGTGACGAATACATGGTCATAGGGTTACCAAATATCAAGTTTTCTAAAGGAGACTACCAAGGTTGCATCCTAGGAAAACACCCAGAGCACAAGTATGAGAGAGCTAGTCATGAGAGAACCTCTGCACCCCTTGATTTAATCCACAGTGACATTGTTGGTCCATTCCCTCATATATCCATGATTCAAGACAAATATGCACTAACCTTCATAGATTACTTTTCCAGGTATTGTTGGGTCTACTTCCTAAAGCATAAATCTGAATTTTTTGACCTCTTCAAGGTCTTTCGAGCCTTGGTTGAGAACCAATCTGGGAAGAAACTCAAGATCCTCAGATCTGATAACGATGGAGAGTATCTCAAGTCTGATTTCATCCATTATTGTGAAGATGCAGGTATCCAGATGCAGCATTCTATTCCCTACACACCTCAGCAAAATGGCGTTGCTGAGAGGAAGAATAGATCACTCAAGGAGATGGTAACTTGCATGATGGAGTCTAAAACGTTTCCACCAAAGTTTTGGGATGAAGCTATAAAACATGAATCCTATATCTAGAATAGGGTGCCACACAAGAAACTTGATGGAATCACTCCTTTTGAATCTTGGAGTGGGCACAAGCCAAATGTGACCCATTTTAGGATTTTTGGCTCAAAGTCTTGGGCTAGAATTCCAAATGAAAAGAGGAAGGCTTTGCAACCCCAAATCCAAGAGTTCATATTTTTTGGTTATTATGAAGATTAAAAAGGGTACAATATTATCAACCTTATCACTCAAAAATATTTCATTGAAAGGATCGTTTAGTTTGAAGAAGAGCCTTTAGTAGCAGTAGAAGTTGGAAAGTCCTCTTCATCACCACAACCATTGATTGTAAGTGAAGAGACTAATGAGTTTGTTGATTCTGATATGTATCATAATGATTATTTAATTGCATACCCTAACATTCCTACAAGACCAAATTGGGAATGAAGTTCCATTCATGTAGTTGGGGAACTAGTTGGGAATCCTAGTGACACTAGGAGGCACTAAATCTCAATTTGAGAGTGCCCTTTGTGTGAAAGATCCACTCTTTGCTGAGAAGTGCTATTAACTGGTTGAATATTATCCTCATGCATATGAATATGCATCAGATGATCCAATATGGAAAACATCCATGAAGGAAGAATACAGCTCGCTCCAGAAGAATGACACATGGGAACTAGTTGATCTCCCACGAGGGAGAAAGCTAGTAAAGTGTAAGTGGGTTTATAAAACCAAATTTGTTGTTGATGTTTCACCTTTAATATCAGGAAATATTGGTAGATAATGGATAATCACAATTTCAAGGTATTGATTACAATTATACCTTTGCACCATTGGAAAATATGGACTCCATAAGGCTAGCTTTGGCCATTGCAACTTCAAGGCAATGGGGGGTGCATCACATGGATGTGAAGTGTTCCTTTATCATGGAGATATGAATGAATAGATTTATATGAAGAAACCTGAAGGTTTTTTTTATAATTCATATTTAGTGTTCAGGTTAAAGAAATCATTGTATGGGATAAAGCAAGCCCCCAGGGCTTGGTATGCCAAAATTGATGGCTTTCTGCTGTCATAAAATTTGGTTCGATGCAAGTATGATCCGAATGTATATTTGAAGCTCATACATAGTTATTTAATTATTATTGTTGTGTATGTGGATGACCTATTAATAATAATAATTTCAAAGAAAGATATTTCCTCCTTGAAGGATGCAATGAACCATGCCTTTTCCATGACAGATTTGGGATTGTTGAGCCAATTCTTGGGTCTTGAAATTTCTCAATCCCAACATGGAATTAAAGTTCATCAGTCAAAATATAAGTCAGATATTCTCAACAAATTCAGCATGAAGGGTTTCAAGCCAAGAAAGAATCTGTTCCTTTCTGGAGTTAAGCTTGAAGAAGCGGGTTCTTCTCCATTGGTAAATGACACACTGTATAGGCAGTTGATTGGGTGTTTGCTTTATTTTACACATACTCAACTTGACATATATTATGTAGTTAGTGTGGATTCCAAACACATGGATCAGCCTCATGAGATCCATTGGAGGGAATCCAAGAGGATCCTAAACTTTGTTCAGGGAACAAGAACTCATGGGGACTTCTATGTAGCAAAATCTGACTTAGAGCTAGTTGGATTTACTGACAGTGATTTAGCAGGTGACAACACAGATCGAAAGTCTACTTCAGGATTTGTTTTCATGCTTTCCGATGGACCAACTAGTTGTTCAATTAAGAAGCGGAGTTCCATAGCACTCTCATCTACAGAGGCAGAGTATAGAGGAGTTGTGAATGCAACTACTCAATGTTTGTGGTTGTAGGGGATACTTGGAGAATTTGGGATCGAATCAGAGACTTCCTCTGTTATCTATTGTGACAGTAAAAGCACCATTCGAATATCTATTGATCAAGTTCAAATACAACTAAACAAGCACATTGAGATCCATATGCACTATATCAGGGAGCTTGTGCATGATGGTACCATTGCTCTACTCTACTGCGCATCTTTAGAGCAAGTAACAGACATATTCACCAAGGTGTTTTGTGAGAATACCTTCAGTAATTTCAAATCACTGCTGGGTATTACTAATCATGTGGTGAAGAATTATTGATAACAAGATTTCCAAAAAATTTGTTCATGCCCATGTTTAAGGGAGGATTTTCCCACTGAGTTTTTGCCTCTTTCCTTTGTTGTATGGACAAGCAGTATGTAAAGGGTGACTAAGCCTTTTTGCTAGGCCCTATATTTTTCTGATATTTTCACATAAATTCAGGCTTAAGGGGGGATTGTAGAATAATCAAACCCATAGTTACCCATATTTGACATTAATTAATCATTTTTTCTTATTCCTAGATTCCTAGATTCCTTACTATGGTAGTTGGCATCCACTTGAACCTAGAAGTCAACAAATGATATAACTAGATTAAGGAGCACTTTAGAAAAATCCTAGGAAATATTCTAACAATTATGCAATAATTCCAGAATAGAAAAAGCACAGTTCTGCGTTTTCTGAAAGCTGCCTTGCTTTTAGCAGTTTTAAGGCAAAAGGGAAAACCTAGTCTAGGAGTATCTGTCTTGTTTTTTTCCTTAACTATCCTCCTTATTTTTATCCATCCAAAAGCATGGATTTGATCTCTTTCCATCACTTATCATATGGTACAGCTCACTTAGCCAATTCGTGAGTATCTTGACAGATTAGGAAAGTAATTATGCACCTATGGGGGATTTTGACTAGTTTAGTAAGCCTGTTTTTTGTCCAATTTGAATAGCATCCTTATGATTTTGAATCTATGATGTAATTATATATTTGTAAATATTATTACTTTATGAGGTTGGCTAATGTACACTTATTCAATACAAGATTGTTTTATGCTCCATATTCAATCTCCTTTTCGTGGAATTTTGCATGTTTGACTAGTAATCTTGTGTGTAACTGATCTACAGCTTGGGCTTAATTTCCACATGAAGAAAACTGGTGCATATTTTATTTTTTATTTCCACTGATTTATGGAATATTAAAAAAATTGATGCATGTATTCCTTATCAATTCATTGAATTATCAAGGAGAAAAAAGAGTGGGAATTTCATTTTTTAAGTGGGTTTATAATACAAAACATAATCACTTTTTTATTATTTTTTTAAAATTAAAGGGGATACTTTTCCAAGAGAAATTTACCAAGGAATACTTTTGAGTGGCTTAATTTTTCTTAAGAATCAAATTTGAAAGGAATTGTAAATAAAATACAACTCCACGAAGGAGAAATCAAGGTATGTAAGTTCTATATTCATCTCAAATTTCTCCCCTAATTGTTTCATATAATTAATTATTTATTTATGTTTATATTACCTCTCAAATATTTCACAATGAGGATTTTTTCTAGGCACTAGAAATTTAATGGATTTGTGCATTTATATATGAGGAGTTGGGCATATATTGCAAGGGACCACTTGTTGCATTGAATCCAAAAACCTGTCACTATCATTAATATTTTGTTAAATACTTTCAGAATTTTTCATGTGCGCTTTACAGTATAGCACACCAATGCACTTTTAATAAAGTCATCATTTTAGGTTTACATATTAAAAATGTACAAGTTATTAGGCACAAAATATATAGAAAATATGCATTGGTCCTCTTATTAATATATAAGGCACTGATTAAATTTAATTAACATTTTTAATATTTAAGCAAACTTTTACCGATGTGTATTATTGTATATGGCATGTTGTTGTGAATTCTTAAATAATGTGCACTATTAAACCAAAATACATTTTTATCTTAAATTATTCAATTTATTTGTAAAACATATTTCATAGTTTATCTATTTCATCATACAGAGAATTTATTGATGAAATATGTATGATAGAAGGCCAAGAAAAAATACTTGTTGCAATGAGAACAATGAGAATGCATCCCAAAAAGAGAGCAAGGTGAGTTTTCTGAAAAAAAAATAGTAAAAAAATAATATGTTTGAATTATTTGTATGCTTAAATGATGTGTATCATACAAAGAAAACATTTTTAAAAAAATTAGATAAATTTGTTAGCAATATGAGTGCAAAAGAGAATAAAACATTGATCAAAATGTTGCAAAGAGATGAATTTGGTCAATAAAAAGGTAATCAACATGATTTCTTTCTTTGTATGTTTAGTAATAGGAATAGTTTCTAACATGTTTCAAACAATTTATTTCATGTTTGTTGATTGTTGTGCAAGGACCGATGTCAAGAGACTGAAATGTCATCCTAACAAGATAAAAGTTAAGAAGGATGTAAATGATGATGAATTGATCCTCGATTCATCTCGATTGGTGTTGGAAGTTAATGAAGGGGGTGGGAACTTTTATAAACTAGGAGGGATATAATAGATAGATCATATAGACTTACGTTCCACTTATATTACCAATAGTCAAGTTATATATATCCAAAGCAATGGTTGGTGAGACCTTTCAGACTTGCAATAGCTAAAAAAAGATACAATAACAAGAAAGAATGATTTAAAAATTATTCTTCATGAACATCTCATCTTATAATATGTATACACTACTACAAAAAATGTGAAATTAATATTTCGTCTATATTTACTTTAATAACAATATAAAAAGCTATTTTTCTTTCTTTCTATATTTCAGGAAGATTATGAAAATTCTAAAGGATGAGCGAGGTGATATTTAAAATATTTTGGGAGGGATGTCTACAAAATTATACAAGGGTATGGTCTAAGAAATTATCATAATTGCATTGCAAGAGGATTAGTCTCAACAATATTGTGCATCAAACATATGTAATCTTTTATTTTGCATGTACATGGAATTTAATTGTTGTATGAAATATTGACTTTCAATTGTTTTGTTGTGGAAAATAAAACAATTAGGAACCCATTATGATACATAATATAAGGCGACAAGGAAGAAAAGGATGGATCACAAAGTTTTTGAGTACTTGTGCTTTTCTTACACAATATTTCATATTTGTTGTGACAGTTATATTTGAATTAATTTGCACTCACCATTGGATGTATTATAGCAGGTGCTAACATACAAATAATAGTCATCAAAAGAATTCATTGACATTGGGTTAAGTATGGGTTGTGAGTATATGTTGAAGTATTAAAAGTTATTTTTTGTAATTTGTAAGTAGCTATGTTGTTTTACTTCCCTAGTTTTATAATTAATGGAACAACAAGAAACATTTATATTAAATCTATGACTTGTGATGGTGTATAACACTTGTTGGAAACAAAGTATGGAGAGGAGCCAATAAAAGAGTTGTTGAAAGATGGCATGAAATATGGTTTTGAAAGAATGTGTATTTGTATTAATCACCTATTTATATGGTATGCTTTTTGGTTTACATAATCATTTATATTGTCTTATAATTTAGATATACTCATTATACTTTATTTCTATGTTTATAGATGGAACATGAAGAGAATGAAAAAAATCAATTCAATACATAAAGCATTCATCCATATTACCCAAGTACAATATTTCCTACAAGTGATGAAGAAATGAGGCATCCAAGCAACTCGATAATCGACAACAGTTCAAGTGAATAATGATGATCAATATAATTGAATGTTAATGTAAGTTGTATGTTTTGAAATGAATTTCTATGGAAAAACAAACATGTTGTTTATTGTATTCGACATATTTTCCTAATTGGATGGCCACAAGTTACTAATAAGTGTAATAATTACATATTGACATTTTGATTATTGTGGACCTTTCCATTGTCCCATTTTGTATAGAGAAGTGTCCCTTATCCATATATAATAAAATGGGTTTCCTATTCTATTGCAATGTCTAATGTCGTAAAATTTTGCATTGCCAATTAAATATATAGATGTTATACATAGATGATTATATAGTATAATAAACATATGTGTAATCCAAAAATATAACACATTAATATAATCATTATATCAAAACACATTAGTTTAAATTCAAATACCAATATTATTATAAAAATTATTTGATTTTCTGATGACTTTTCCTTAACGATGTTTTTCACAACGTGAATCACTACACACCAATGATTTTTAAGGTATGAAGCACACCAAGACTTGTATTTATTATAAAATCATTGAATATTGGTGCTCAAACAATAGTACGCATTAGTGTTATATATAATAACATCAATGTTGGTGTCTATTTCAAATGCACTAATGTCCAAAAATATCATTCAATTTATATGATAGTATATTGTGCATAATAAAATAGTAATTAATGTGTATTTGTGCAGCATCGACGACATTGTGCATTTTATCACCATCGGCATTGGTTCCCCTAGTACTATTAAACATATTTAAATTGGATGCACTTGTGTTATGATACGTATAGAACACGCCAGTTTTATTAT
The DNA here is from genome assembly GCA_001517045.1 of Pseudotsuga menziesii. Lineage (NCBI taxonomy): Eukaryota > Viridiplantae > Streptophyta > Pinopsida > Pinales > Pinaceae > Pseudotsuga > Pseudotsuga menziesii. The sequence goes on from LPNX010897992.1 coordinate 228,193, forward strand.
ACATGTAGAACACACCAAAAATTTATATAAATGAAAAGCACTAGTGCACCACATTTAAATTGTACACATTAGTGTTATCATACAATTAAAAACATTAATTCTTTAAATGGACTGAAAAGAATTGGTGCTATGAATAATAATCATGCACATAATCATGCACAAGGGGTATCACATTTAAATGGTATGCACTAGTGCATGTGTCTATGATAAGCACCAGTGCACGTGTATGTGAAATGCACCATTGTGCCATTGTAAGAATAACACATCATTAAAAAAACATCCACCCATTTTTAAGTTAGAATTCAAATCTTTTAAAACTTCCACAAAATCTATTACTAATGGAGGATATTTTTGTGGGGTCTTTTTTATAATTTTTCCAAAATCTTGTAACATTAAAAACCTTCACAAAAACCTTCATTATAGGGTCTTTTTCTTGTAGCGTGACCAAGAAGCTAACCACTATAGCTATGTCACTCATGAATAGCATTCAAAAGATTGATTCTCATGAGCATCTTCCTAAGGGAACTAAAACTCTAGTATAATGAAACCAAAACATCAGGCATGTGATTGCGATATTCGTATCTATGATGTAAGTGAATTAATGATCCCTTACTGGATCAATAATGCTTTTTTTCCTTGGCCTCCTTATTATGATTATCTATTTTTAGATCAGTAGGTGTAGTGATCTCTTTCTCGACATGATCCCAAAGTTTAGTCTCTACCAAAATCATTTTCAATATGCACTTCCAAGGTGTTAAATTAGAAACCTTCCAACTGACCACACTCTCTAGGAACAAGAGCAGACATACCTACAAATATGAAGTGGGCTCAAAGAAAAATCAAGTACTAAAAATAAAGTATATTACACTTTTAGGATCCACGTACTTCTTCCAAGGAACACTAGGTTTTCACACCCAACAATATATAATCGGTAAAGCACCTCTCCCAAGTATAGTACAACTTAATACCCAACTCCCTCTTCACCAAGAGAGATGTCTTATTCAAATCATCTCCTATTCCATGTGGAGGTTTTGAGAAATGTTGCACAATGCGAATTCAAAATTTCAAACCATTCTTGAGATTTATCGAACCTATTTCCTATTAACTTTAAGCCTTAAGGTTGAATCTGAAATATAAATTACAGCAATATATATTTCACTTTTGTCCAACCAATTTCACAAGGTAACCCAAGAAAATAAACATTGAACTAATGTACTTGAAGGAAACATGTTTCCAATCCTTATTAAACAATCCCTAAAATATAAAATATATGAAACTAACTTATAAACAACAAATTTGTTATACGCACAAATATTCTCTCTTTGCTTCTATATACTTAAAAAAACACTCAACTAAATATGCTAACTATGAAAAACCCCTAGAAACTACTCATTTTCTTTGAGAAGATAAGATAAAAACCAGGTCTACAATACACAAAGTTTGGATAGAAATGTACACTTCATATATACATAGGAATGTAGCTATAATTACATATCGAAATCTTATAACAAGTTGGTACAAGATCCTTTAATTTTATCACAAGTTGGTAATCGTCAATGCCTACAAATCATATCTAGGCCATCCACCATCAATATAAAACCATAACCTTCAATACAAAGGCCTATAAAGGAAACCCACTTAGTCATCTAAACAAACCAAAGGCTTCTCAACATGCTAGCATCAACACCAATAAGTCCACCATTGATATTTCACCAAGATTACTTCACACAAGTTCTCCAAGAAAATTGCTCCAAGTCTTCTATAAGGTTTCCTTGGCACAAACCCTAGGTCCTACTCACACAAGGACTCAACCCTAAAAAATTTTGTCTCCTAATATTTGTTTTTCCTCTCATAAACCCTAGCACCATCCTCCCTTGCATAAATACAAATAAAAAGACTCATGGAAAATTCATCATCAAGATACAATGACCTAATGAACTCTCACATGATTGAATACCAAATGATCCAACTAAATACTTTCTCCTCCCTTTAAATAAAATAGACGAGGAAGGTCAACAATAGTCAAATGGAATAGGTCTATGAGAAACCTATTAAAATCCCCAAGATAATTTATCCAATTGATGTTAGTACCTTAGATCTGAATATACAATAACAAAATATATAAAGTAATAATCCACACTTAGGGTAGAGTGTGTAGTTAGGGGGGTTAAAGGGCCCATTAGAGTAATAATAGCGGAATCCTTTCAATATAAGGTGGAACTTAGTAGAATAATTTAGCATAGAGGATAACACTTGTACATGGGTCCCTAGTTCCTTGTCCTGCATCAGCATTGAGGTAAACATGTGTACATGGTACCCTAGTTTATTTTGGTATCTCCTCACATCAAGCATTGAGGGAAACACTTTTTGAAGTGAGGTGAAGTGTTATGATCCTCCCTATGGGTGTAATGAAGAGACAAATGGCCCATTAGAGTAGTAATAGTGGGATACCATTAAATGTAAGGTAGAAGTGGGGTGAAGTGTTATCATACTCCCTATGGGTGTAATGAAGAGAAAAAGGGCCCATTAGAGTAGTAATAATGGGATACCATTAAATGTAACGTAGACTAGGTGTTAGGTTAATCTTGACTCAGTTAAATATTCTAATATGGATTTACCGATGATAGTTTATTGGGTCATGGTTTTTGGGTAGCCCGTGGTATCCATGTGGTGAATAATACTTAAGGGCTTGAGTAACTCCATTGTAGATTTCCGAAAGTGGTTGGTGATGGTTGGATTGGACATCCTTAGGCCATTGTTATGACCCTCTATAACACCCCGCTTTTGACCCCATTTGCATTAAAATGTATATGATGTATATATTGTAATTAATCGTGGTGTGGAGCTAAAGGCAAAAGCCCCACCATTGATTTAATTGTTTTATGTTCCGGCGATTAAAATCGTACTATCCAACACACATTAATTTTGGCATCATGTAAACATGCATTTTAATTAAAAATACCCACAACCAGCTATGTCAATGCAACCATAATGAAAAGGGCATGATTTTCATAAGGATAAGGAGGGGGGAATGTTTAACCTTTGGGGCCATTAGGGAAAATCCAGATGTCAATAGGAGAACCCATCAATCAGTCAACTACCAAATTAAATTCTCTGGAGTTAGTTGGGGGCAGTTATTGCCTAGAAAAACGTTTTGCAAGGGCAGTGATGTGTGGCAGGACTATCAGTCCTTGCCCACATGCACACTCCACCAGGGATTCATTCCTCCTCATGTGGGCAGGAGAAGAAGAGACCCCGTTTCTTCCATTTTTCCCATTCTCACGTAGAGACGGCTGTTTTCTCTCCTCACGCACAGGTTTTGAGATTGTTCCTCACACAGAGGATTGGGAGAACTGCCTTACGTTCACGATTTGGCTATGGGTAAATTTTCATTTTTGGGGATTTTGTTGTATGTGTGTTTTTACCTCACGGGGACAGTCATTCTTCACTCTCCTTAGGCTAAGAATTTCATTTTTGGGTGATGATCTGTGATTGGGTTTCTCCCCCAACGTTTTTGTGACATTTCTCCACCGTTTTCCAAGCTGAGAAATCGCAGCTGGTTTCCCCATGATTTTGGGTTGTTGTGAGTTTGTGGTTGAGTCGTTTTGGCCACGATAGGGCCAAGAATGACTCAGAAATCAAATTTCTCAGTCTAAGCTGTGTATTACCCAAGTTTCCATTCCGGTTTTGTTATGTGGTGTTTTCCTTTAAACCCCAGAGCTGTGAATTGTTGTGATGGTTGTTTTGTTGTGTGTGCACAGTGGATTGGTATTTGGACTGTGTAGGAGTGGAAAGGAGTCTGCTTGACAAACCTAGTTTTTACAGGAGCCTCATAGACAGAGCTAGAGCGTTGGATCTCTTCTCTACACCCCCTGAATAACACTGGAAGGGAAGTCATATCCTGAGGGACTATGCAGTAGAGAAGGGAATGATTCCTTGTGTTGGGTGTGTGTGGATGTCTTAGGAGTCAAGCTAGTTTTGGTGTAGGCATCCTTAGCTCTTCAGTGAGCCCACTAGCTTAGCAGACAGTGCTTCAATTTCCTGATAACCTAATAAACCCAACTGTGTTGGCTTGACTGAATTTTGTGGTATCCTTGGCTATGTGTGAGCCTACTTAGTTTCCTTATTCCTTGTGGGAATGTTGCTGAGAGATTAAGGAGCACGCTGACCTATGGTTGGGTGGAATGTTGCAGCGACATAACTGGTTGCAGGACGAGCTTCCTCATAAGATAAGTATTCTTGTCTATTTCATCTCTGCAAATTGTATTTGTTGTTTAATGAAAATGATGAACATGCTAAATGCTTGAATGTATGGTTTTGCTTCCGATGTATGGTAATAATGTATGCATGTTTTAGTTCAAAGCATTTCAGTTTTTATGTGTATGCTCATGGAGCTAGTTGCCCGGGTTAGATCGTATTATGGTAGTGTCCTCTTTGCTGGTTGGAGGGTCGGGGACGTTACACCCTCCATTTTCCATGTCATGTCCAATGGAGGCCATTCAATATAAAGTGGATTGGGTCCACTATATTGTTATTTTTAAATAAGGCCCACTAAGTTAGTAAATAAATCTAATGGGGCCTCAAAAGACAAGGTCCACTAGGTGGTTAGGTGGTTAGGTGGTTAGGAGGTTAGTATTGTATGGTAATTATATAAATAAGGATGGATTCCTCCTTATGTGATGTGAAGAATAATTATTGTATCTTGAGCTTATCTCAATATGAGGAAGCCCCCTCGAAGAGGAAAGTGAACAAGGTTCAATTCATCCCCTCAAAACAATCGCTTCATAATAATAAGATTAGAATTTATGGAATACCTCTTGTATTGATTCTTATTGTTTATATATATTGTGCATGATCTTAATTCCATATTTAATTTATAGAAATTGGTTTCAAAGCCACCTAGGGCCACAACATTGGAATTTTTTTTTCTCTTTTTTCAAATTTTTAAAAGAGAAAAAAAGAGGGTTGTGACATTCATATGAATTTTTTAGTTTTTTTCAATAGAATATCAAAAAATTAATTGTATTTCTGAATTTGATCTGAAAATTATAGGATCTACTAACACTTGAATTTACATGTGAATTCTTAATCCAGTTAACTTATAAAAAGACTTGAAATAACAAGCTTCTCAAAGGCTCACAAATAACTGAAAGAATATAAATGAACAAATAATGAAAACTATAAGAATGTGGAAACCATATGATAACAGAGTTCGTTACTCATGGACTACATCTACGGGTCCAGTGCCAATGAGGACCGATCTAAGTTAGTCTTCAAAATTCTTAAACATGTACAAAAATTCCTTCTTGAAAACAACTACAAAGAGGTTTAGGATTCAAAAATGAAGTCCTCTCACTCTCCAAAATCTAAAGAGTGGCTAAAAAGCCTCTTACAAAATGAGAAAATGTTACAAAGCCTTCAAAGGCACTTTGGCATCATATCACCAAAAACTTCAATGCATTTTTCAATGCCTTCCCATGGAAAATTGCATTACTTATATAGCTCAAAGATCCATAACCCACCTCCAAATACAAAGGCATTTACAAATATTTGATCCTAATTAAATGGGATAAGATCCAAAAAAATGGATAAAATTTGGGGAAATCTCTAAAACCAATACATGTTTGTTTAAAAAAACAATAAACAAATATATATATATATGGTTTAAAACCATATTAAAATGTGAATTTGTTTAGATTTGGGTCACAAAGGGAGGCACGCCCATATTGGGGGTTAATAACACCAAAACCTAGTTTAAAGATAATATATTTCATATCCCATAACATGTGGCGTGCTTGGTGCATAGGTTGAAAAGGTTGGCATTCTGGGAGGAGGTTACGGGTTCAAACCCGTGGACCTCTCCGCATGTGCATTTTTTGTAAAATAGTTTTTAACATGGCCCGTGGACTATGGTATTTGATCCATGTTTAAACTTGGGGATTGCGACTTAGCCCCGACCCCATTTTAACCACCAATTGAACCTTATTCAAACTTTGTTAAATTTGAGAACCATGTATCTATGGGATCATGTGGGGATCATTAGAGGAAATTTCAACTCAAAATGGGCCTTTCAACCTTAATTCAAATTCCATTTCATCATGTGTTAGCCAATGAAATTTATTTAAATTTCAAATACCGTATAGGTCTTAAACAATTTTTTAATATAAATTTGGGGATAAGTATCATAAAAAAACTACTTTTTTGTTCATATTTTCGACATATCTCCCTGTGTTTTTGCTCAAATTTTGATTGGTAGGGCTTGTTGGATGAGGAATTAAAATCCGCATCCAACGAGTACCCACTTGACATACTTTTAACGGACCCCTCTACCCAAAAAACAAGAAATACCTGAAAAACGTGATGATGACATCATCATCACATTTTTTCAGGTATTTCTTGTTTTTGGGGTAGATGGGTCCATCAAAAGTATTCCTAGTGGGCACTCATTGGATGCAAAATTTAATTCCAAACCCAACGAGCTCTCCTAATCGAAATTTGAGTAAAAACAGAGGGAGACATGTCGAAAATATGAACAAAAAAAGTAGTTTTTTCTTTTCTTCCTCCAAAATTAATAACTATTATTTTATTGTGTTAACTATTATTTTATTATTTTCCTTAGTAGGCCCATTTTGAGTTGCAATTTCCTCTAATGAATATGAGAGCTATTGGAAAGGAATTATGCAATGGAATAATTAATATCAATATACATTGAGCAAAGAATTCATGACAAAAATTTCAGATAAATCGAACAAGAATTTTTGAGATAATCACAACGTTAATGTTAATTCATTAATTAGTAATACAATGGTATTACAATAAATATAATTCGAATAATGTGGATAGGATTCGAATCTACCAACTATAATTGACTGTTTAACTAACTCAGTGTGGAAAAATCATAGCTGAAGCTCACTAGTCTAACTCCGGATGTCTAAATTAATCTATAATCAGTTAACTGATGAGGTAGGTGGACAAAAGGTGTCACTCTCCCTGCATGCATGCAAAAATAGCGCTAGGATAACTGATAGTGATCTAACTGAAAGTAATTGGAGGATAACTCAACATAACTTCTTGCCTACTACAACCAAATGAAGGTGACTGCTAGTGGCACTGAGAATGGGCTCCTATAATGTAGGGATTGGTGGGCCTATGGCTCCTAAACTTATGCAATCGGGTGCAGTAAAGGGAAGATGAACCAAAGGTGTGTCCCCCATACTCTAGTACAGTGATAATAACCCCCTAAGCTAGGAAAATGACCAAACATACTATATTGGACAAAGGAGGATTAATTAATCCTAACACCCCCCCTTAATCCTAACTTTGGACAACTTGGTCCCTAGAAACTAGGCTAAAAGTCACCGATAAAATATAAATGAATAAAATATTGTTTAATAAAATAAGGAAAATGGGGAAAAACTCATGGTAACCCCCCCCCCCCCCCCCGCTTCAAAATAAGTAGGTAATCAGGAAACAAGCTTCCATACTTAAGAGACAAATTTTCTCTTTGAGCAAAAACTTGTGAAAAAAATGTTGCAATCTGCAACACTGTGGAGAATTAATGCATAATATTGGTTCTTCTGTGCATCAACATCCTGGGATTTTGCATGTGAACCTCTCCAAACTAAATGATTATTTATGGAGGAATTTTCCTCTTTGCAAGAAGAGAAATACACTCAACTAAATTAGGAACATAGACAACTACAAGATGAAAACTGGACCCATGTAGAGCAACTGAGATCAACTAATGAGAGAGAAAAAATTCATTGAGAATTCAAACCATGTGTTGTAAACCCAAGAAACTTATATGTTTCATCCTTGAACATTGAACCATGTGAGGTAAAATCAGCTCCAAGTGTTAGGAGCAAGAGTCCAGTCGAATGCAGGATGTCTCCATATTTACTAGTACTATGAAGAGATGAGCATGTGATCAACTAGGAAGGTAGAGAAGTCATGGGACCATGGATATAGAATTATTGAGATCCATAATCTGATATAGCTTCTAAAATATCCAATGATACACAAATTTTAATATCAACAAACTCATGAGGAAAAACTGACATCGAATCCCCAGCAACAAATTTGAATGAGACTTGAGGTGCTTGATTTTTCACACAAAAATTGATGAGAATAGCTACAAAAATGACTGGAGGCTCTTGAAACTTAAAATTTGAACCAAATAATGGCATATTGTATCCAAAAGTGTGGAACAAAGGTTCCAAGCGCTCCACTGAGATTGTAAATGCACAATTTTCCCCTTCTTCAACAAAACTCTGAGTATTGGTGCAAGCAATCATGTAGGAATTTGTTGGAAGCTCTAGATCAATGAGGGTGAATGGATCACTCCTAAAATATTATATTTCCTCCAAAACATCCAAAGTATCACTTTTCTACACAAAAACAACATGATTGGAGAGAGAGGAATCAAATTTCTCTTCAGCTCCATGAGCTTTCACTGGCAAATGTTTCACAAAATTTAGAAAGGAAGGAGATTTTTTCTTCAACAACGGAGTTTCGAATGTGTTCTTATGGATCATATATATGAGAATATGAGATATCATAGATCTCATAAACTTCTAGATAAACGGGAGAATGGGTCACTACAAGGAGACTTTCAGCAGTTCGAATTGATTGAGTTGAAGATTCTGCTTGTTCTTCATCTTGAACAAATTCATCTGAGAGAATAGAGTTCAAGAATTTTGAAGGGAGAAAACATGGGGAGGTTTTGGATTCTCTCCATCTATCATCTTCTTATTTCTACACACCAAATCCTCTATCTATATTTATCCAGATCTTCAATGGATACTTAACTGATTCCATGATATAATGCATATCAGGAGACATTACCATACCCAAACTTCCATATGATATATCATAGTCTTTTAGCCAATATTCTTACTCTTCATAAGATTCTTTACCAGCTCCAAAAGACACATCAAGGATATCATGACTCTCGAGATATGCAACCATCTTCAATTTCCACTCATCATAATTGAATGGTGATACAAGGGGAATTGATATGAAATCCATTTTGAAGTTGTACCTGCAAAAACGTTGCAAAAATAATCAATTCACAAATATTTGTTAGTTCAAACCTTTCCAAATCCACATGTGCACTTTTTCACAGTCTGTCACACCTAGATAGACTTCTCTAGATAGAATCTAGAGGGATCAATGTTATGATTCCAGGAATTATGTGGAAACTCAGCTGCTTCTAGTGCACAATGGAGATTTCTAAGGTTTGTTGCTAGCATGAACAAGGCTATCATACCATGTTAAATTTGAGAGCCATATATCTACAGGACAATATGAGAGCTATTGGAAAGGAATTATGTAGTGGAATAATTGATATCAATATACACTGAGCAAATAATTCATCACACAAATTTCAGATAAATATGACAAGAATTGCTCAACTAATTATAGCATTAATCTTCATTCATTAATTAGTAATACAATGGTAGTACAATAAATAGAATTTGAATATTGTGGATAGGATTTGAATCTACCAACTCTAACTCACTATTCATATAACTCAATGTGGAAAAATCATAGCTAGAGATAACTAGTCTAACCCCGAATGTCTAAATCAATATACAATGAGTTAACTAATGACGTAGGTGCAAAAAAGGTGCCAATATCCCTACATGCATGAAAAACATGTGCTTGTCTAACTAAAAGTAACTGGAGGATAACTCAGCATAATTTCTTACCTACTACATCCAACTGAAGGTGACTGTTGGTGGCACTCATAGTGGGTTCCTATAATGTAGGGATTGGTCCCTATGTATCCTCAACTTATACAATCAGGTGCAGTATGTTGACGTATTTGTAACTTTGAAAGATATTTTGATGTATATTATCATTATGTTGTTGTACCCCAATTGGGGATGTGTGTTACCCCTTTACAGGATGTCTAAATTGTGTCTAGACCTTGAGGTACAACCTCCGTTGTAAGTCGAGGAAATAGTCCCTAGTGTGACATCAAGTAATATGTACTTGTAGTCTCTCTAGGATAAGTGGGCCCCATGTGAGATGAAATGTAGACTCGAGTCTTATATTTGTTTAGTTACTTGAAAGGGTATAAATAGGGAGGCTCTCTCCCTCATTTATACACACCTCACACACTCTCAAGTTTGCATGAGAGAGAGAGACAGTCAGAGGAGGAGATATAGATAGCTATTGAATACTTCTTATTACTGCTTTTGATCATCTTACTATTATGAAGAAGTTTGAGGGGTTTTCTCCTTTATGGTTTTCCTATTGAAAATATTTGTGTCTCATGTATCTTTTATATGTTATATTTTTATCGTTTAATTAATAAGATCTAGGATATTATCTAAGAGAATAACATTCATAGAAATAATGACAAGAGACAAGAGACACAAATATTTTTCCTCGGGGAAACCATAAAGGAGAAAACCTCGCAACTTCCTCAGAGATAGAATGAGCACCAATAGAAAAAGTAAAACCCAAAAGTACAAAGATGATCTCCGACAGTTGTTCTCTCTCTCACTTGTGCGAGCTACTCCTTTCTCACTTTTGCAATCTACTACTTTCTCACTTGTGCGAGCTACTCCTTTCTCACTCATGCGCTATTTTTGAGTGAGTGTGTGTTTCAAATAGAGAGGATCACTCTCTATTTATACTTAAATTACACTTGACTTTCTTCCCTACAAGTCCAATTTCTCTAAGAGAGTCTAATAACCCTAATATGACTCAACTATGGGGTCTATTGCCCCAACTTACAATGGAGAGTTAACCTCAATGACTTTACATGACTTAATTATATTAATGACTCTCCCGATCAGAGGAACAAACATCTTCATTGGGGTACAATGAAACACAATAAGAAATATACAAGTGAATACATTTCAAAGTTACAAATACATCAACACTCTCTGTTAACTAGGAAGGTATTCTCTTGACACAGTTCATCAGCACAAGTCTTTGTCACTGGATCATCATCAAAGTTGGATCATCATCATCACTGCTGCTGCTATCTCGAGCAAATGGTGCTATCTCTCAAATCTACTCATCATAGGAAGTTCTACAGAGCCAACCCTTTTTCATGTTGGATGTAGACCTAGCCTCCATGTAGGTCTTCATCATCTCTGTGAGAAATCCATCAAGTAGGTACATCTCAGGACTTATTATATGCCTCTTGTAAAACCTACAAGATCTCCTAGGACTGATTATATGCCACTGCAAAACCTAAGGGAGCATCCCAGGACTGATTACATGCCTTGCAATACCTGTGTACCCTACTATTACCTCATCATATTCATATCATCTCATCGTCACATGGAGTACAACCCAGATACACATAACACATCACTTACATTCACTACCATGGTAGGACACACCTACTACCATCCGGGAAAAGGATTCAACACTTACATCCATCGGCATGGTAGGACACACCTACTACCATCCAAGGAAAGTCTCTGCACTTACATCCACTAGAATGGTAGGACACGCCTACTACCATCCAGGGAAATGCTTTGTACTTACATCCACCGACATGGTAGGACACACCTACAACCATCCGGGGAAAGGCTCTGCACTTACATCCACCAGCATGGTAGGACACACCTACTACCATCCAAGGAAAGGCTCTTCACTTACATCCATCGACATGGTAGAACACACCTACTACCATCTAGGAAAAGGTTTTTCACTTACATCCACCGGCATGGTAGGACACACCTACTACCATCCTGGGAAAGACTCATGTGTATCTACGTCTTTCGGACTCATCACTTCCCTTTGGAGGGAACCTCGATCTAAAGAACACCAAGCTTCTCTTTGAAGTACTCGAACTTCACTCTGGATAATGGCTTGGTCAATACACCGGCTATCTAATCGTCCGCGGAACATACTGGAACTTCACCGCTCCTCTCTGCACCATATCCCTGATATAGTGATACGTGATCTCGATATGCTTCGACTTGTCATGGAACACCGGGTTCTCTGAAAAATTCACACAACTCTAGTTGTTGCAATATATACATAGTAGCATCCAACTGTAGATCAAACAAATCAGGTAGTAGCTTCCTTAGCCACATTGCCTCACAACTACATGAACAAACTGCAACATACTCTGCTTTGGCTGTACTCAGTGCTACACAAGACTGCTTCCTACTAAACCAAAAGATCACACCCAATCCCATAGTGAAGAAACAACCTAAAGTTATCTTCCTATCAATGGCACTGCCTTCCCAATCCAAATCCACATAACCCTCCAGGTTAATCTTCTGATTCGCCCCATACTTGAGCCCATAATCAACTGTACCCTTCAGGTACCTCAAAATATGCTTTCCAGCAATCAGGTGAACATGTCTCGGATCCGTCAAGAACTGGCTCAATGTGTTCACAACAAATAAAATATTTGGTCTCGTATTCATCAGGTACATAAAGGACCCAATAATCTGACGATACATCGTGGCATCAACCGACTCTGATGAAGCGTCACTCAATAGCTTCAGGTTCGATGCCATAGGTGTATGCATGTCCTTGCATTCCATCATCCCGAACCCCTTCAAGATTTCCACTGCATACTTCCCTTGTCCAAGGGAGATTCCATCCACACTCTGCCACACCTCCATGCCTAGAAAGTATTGCATCATACCCAAGTCCTTTATCTAGAACTCGGCAGCAAGCTTTCTCTTCGTGTCAGCAATCAACCCATCCTCACCTGTCACAAACAGGTCATCTACATACAATAGGAGTATCACTGGGTTCCCTTCCTCAACCTTGTAGTAAAGGTTGGAATCCTCTTTACTCTTGGTAAATCCCAAAATAGTCAAGAAGTTGTCAATTCTGTCGTACCACGTCCTGGGCGTCTGTTTCAAACCATACAGGGCATTATTCAATTTGCACACATGAGTCTCCCTATCATGTGTCTCAAATCCGAGTGGTTGGTCCACATACACTTCATCTTCCACTACACCATTCAAGAATGTGGTCTTGACATCAATCTGGTGTATCTTCCATTTCATCACTGTAGCTAGAGCAAGTATTGATCTGATGGAAGTGTATCTGGCTACATGTGTAAAAGTTTCTTCATAATCTATCCCTTCCTTCTGGGAGAAGCCATGTGCCATAAATATCTCTTTATATTTCTCTATGGTGCCATCTACAGCATGCTTAATCTTGTAGATCCACTTGGAAATCACAATAGATTTCCCTTTTGGTCTCGAGACCAAATCCCAGAGATCATTCTTCATTATTTACTGGTACTCCTTGATCATCAAATCCTTCCTTTCTTTCTTTTCTATTGCTTCTTCATAGTTGGAAGGTTCTTTATCAATCATGTCACACAGTAGGGCTACATAACTTGAGTAGGACCTAGTTCTCTTCCTTTCTCTTTTCATTTCTTCTAGAGCACCATATCTCTCTGCACCTTGGATAGCCTCACATACCCATGATGGTTTTCTGTTGTAAGAATTCTTCTCACGGGGTGGATCTATAGGTTCCTGAGGTTCTTCCATTTCTCGATCTTCTTCTGGATTTTCTTCATTCATTGTTGTATCTCGGATCTTGGGTACTTCTATTTCTTCAAGGTCTTCAACATGTCTCTTTCTGGATTTGCTGTAAGCTGAGTCTTCGTCAAATGTCACATCCCTGTTGATATCGATATCCTTGAATCCTGGGAAATATATTCTGTAATCCTTCGAGCTTTCACTATATCCCACAAATATACCCTTCTTTCTTGAAGGATCTAACTTCATTCTCTTTTCTTTCGGAATGTATATGTACACTGGGCAGCCAAATATTTAACGATGGTTGAATTCTAGTTTCTTTCCAAAGAATACTTCTTCTGGTGTCTTGTTCTCAAGTACTCTATGCGAAGTACGATTTTGTACATACATAGCCATCCTAGCAGCTTCAGCCCATAGATGCATAGGAAGATCCCGATCATGAAGCATTGCCTTTGTTGCTTCCATAATCGTTCTATTTCTCCTTTCTACAACTCCATTTTGTTGTGGATCATATGGAGTGGTCAACTCCCTCTTAATCCATGAATCTCTACATAATTCCTTGAATTCATCTGATCTGAATTATCCTCCATTTCCTGATCGAAAGGTCTTTATTTTCTTCTCTGTGTGGTTCTCGATCAAGGTTTTGAATTCCTTGAACTTACTGAATACTTTATCCCTGATTTTCAAGAAATATATCCATGTATTCCTAGAAAAATCATCAATGAAAGAAACATAATATACATACCCACTCAATGAACTAGATGACATTGAACCGCATACATCAGAGTGGATGATTTCCAGGATTCCTTTCAACCTTGCTCTCACTACTTGGAAATGTCTTCTTTGTGTTCTTTCCCTTCACACATCCTTTGCAAACGCCCTCATGTTTTGCCTATATTTCTGGAAGACCTTCAACAGCTTTTCTTGCAAGTGGTAGTGCCCTATAGTGCACATGTGCAATCCTTCTATTCCAAAGTTCACTTGGATTAACTGAGTCATGGACCAAGGCTTGTTATGGTTGGCCCTTTAATTTGTATAATCCTCCCTCTTGCTCTCCAATCACTAATGCATCATCTATGGCCTTTCCCTTTGACCACATAAGGACTTGTCCATCTACAAATGCAACCCTGATACCTTTTGCATCCAATGCAAATATAGAGAGAAGATTCTTCTTTAGTCCTGGTACAAAAAAGACATCCTTCATCTTCATATATTTTCCATAGTTTAGCTTATAGGAAGCTTAACCACTTCCTTTTATGGGATACTGGTAGTCATCTCAAAGTTTCACTTTGTGGGGTGAATCATGTTTGGATAGAATCACAAAGGATTCTTTGAATCCCGTCATATGCTTGGAAGCCCCACTATATATGATCCAATTATTTATTCCTTGTGTAACAGTTCCCGTGAGGGCAGAAATCAAAACATACTCTTCATCACTTGAAGAATCTTCACTTTCTTATTTTACTCTCTTCCTGGGAGGTTCATCATCCTCTACAATGTGAGCATGATGTCTTCTTTTGTTGTCCTTCTTCTTATGAGAGCCACCTTTATTTCTAGGATAATCTCTGGTGAAGTGTCCTTTCTCATCACATGTATAGCATTTGATACTAGATAGATCTCTGTTAGATCTTCTAGGGTTATCTTTTTTATTTTGGTGTGGATGCTTACCTTTCTTGAGATGATAGTGCTCATTTCTGATTTTCTTGGTGTGTGTTGTGAGAGCTTGATCTTCATTTCCCATATTTTCTTCTTGAGCTACTATTTGATCTTCTTCTTGTGAGCATTCCTCCCACATCCTATTGAAGGTGATTAAATTTGTTCTAGCACAAATCCCTTGAATGAAGGAGTCCCATGACCTAGGGAGACCATTCAAGGTGGTCATCACAATTTTTCCATTCTCTACTTCTTCTTCCACAGTTTCAAGTTGTTCTTTGATTTGAGAGACCATTGTAAAGTATGACTGTTGTTGGTTGTGGAGCCTGATCTTCCAGATCCAGAGATATTATTCAGGTGTGTTTGTACCCCAAGTGTACTGTACACTCATTCCCCCTGCCTTGGGGTTCGGGGGAAATGCCCTTAAGATATTGGGGTTCAGAGGCAGCGCCCAGAAAAAAATTTGGGATGCATGTTGGCCAACAGTTTTGCGGACCCATGGTGTTGGGTTAACCGTAGTATTTTCCCATGGTATTTCCCCTATAAAAGAAAACATTGTAACACGACTGTGTATGGTATTATTTTGTATTGTAAACAATCTCTGTGATTGTGTGGGAGAGACTGTGAGAGCATGAAGAGGAAGTGCAGTGGTTTTGCTGCAAGTTGTATCCCTTCATATTTCTGGACTGTAATAAAAGGACTGGCAATTTCTTTGTGGACGTAGCCCATCGTTTGGGTGAACCACGTTATATCTGTGTCTCCCTATAATGTGTTTAATGTGTTTTGCATCTTGTTTAATGATTTAACTGTATATGTGTTATTTCTCTGCGGTCCTGTTTTCTAACAACTGTATGGTCTCTGCATTCTAGATCTTTACATTCTTCAACTGATTTCGCAAATTCATATTCTGATTTATATTCTTCCCTTCAAATAGCTTGGTCAATGAATCAAACATATCTTTAGGTGTCTTTAGGAAAGACACATGTGGTATAAGGTGATCCTTGATAGAATTAGCAATAATACTCTTGACCTTGACCAAGTTCTTCTTGTGTAAGGCTTTAGCCTCATCTCCCTCTGGAACTAGAACCTCTCCACTTATGTAGGTGTCCAATTCATTTTCTTCAAGAACAAGTGAAATCCTATACTTCCATGCTTAGAAGTTATCAGCTCCTTCAATCTTTTCATCAAGCTTGGCGTGATGAGACATCTTTAATGAGAACCTCAAATGGAAATACAAGATATTTAGATCTTACCAATTTGAGATGTCCTAACTGGATCTGGAGCTAATCTTTTGCAGTGTTGATTTTCTGGTCTAGGGTCAAATTAGGGTTTGAATTTCCCGAAGTTCTACCCAACCAAAAACTTCAATATTCATCTCTAAATTTCAATTTTGAGGGGGAGAGAAATCCTATGATGGGCTCACTCAAAAATTCCACTTCGGTGAAAATCCCTAATTTCCCGCTGTAGTGGCAGGACAAAAACTAAAAATGCACGGAATCAGATCTGCTTCGACAAGAAGATGCACCCTTTTGTTGATGATCTGTGGAGAGAAAAACAAACAATTAAGAATCCCTAGCTTCTGTAGTTGCACAGTGTCTTCTTCTCAAGTTAGGTCTGATACCATGTTAGATTTTTATCGTTTAACCTATATGATCTAGGATCTTATCTGAGAGAATAACATGCACAGAAATAATCACAAAATACAAGAGACACACAGATTTTTCCTCAGGGAAACCATAAAGGAGAAAACCCTGTAACTTCCTCAGAGATAGAATGAGCACCAATAGAAAAAGTAAAACCGAAAAGTACAAAGATGATCTCCAACAATTGTTCTCTCTCTCACTTGTGCAAGCTACTCCTCTCTCACTCATGCGATATTGTTAAGTGTGTGTGTGTTTAAAATAGAGAGGATCACTCTCTATTTATACTTAAATTCCACTTGACTTTATTCCCTACAGGGACAACTTCTTTATGAAAGTTTAATAACCCTAATATGACTCAACTATGGGGTCTATTGCCCCGACTTATAATGGAGGGTTAACCTCAATGACTTTTCATGACTTAATTATACTAATGACTCTCCCGATTGGAGAAACAAACATCTTCGTTGGGGTACAATGAAATACAATAAAAAATATACAAGTAAATACATTTTGAAGTTACAAATACATCAACATTATATCTTGTGCATCTTGTTGTACTTGTTATTCTTTTAGATAAATATCCTAGATAATCTAATCAGATCTTAAGAAAAACTAACACAATAAGTGGCAGATGACCCAAAGGTGTGTCCCCCATACTCTAGTACAGTGATAATAACCCCCTAAGTTAGGAAAAATTACCAAATATACTATTTTGGACAAAAGAGGATTAATTATCCTAACAAACTTAAATACTAGTTGAACACTTATGGGTTAAGAACTACAATAGAGGCGAGACGTTTAAGTGGGATAGGTGTGGTAGTTGGAAATATAGGGAGGTCAAGGTTTCAATCCTCCCCTAACTGCAAAAAAATTGGAAAACTGAACCATAAGGTGGCCAACCAAACTTCCACATAATAGCCTCCAGTTGGTCCAGTTGAGTACCAACTGTGCAAAGAACCTACCACGTGTCATCTTGTAATAGGTACACCTCATCTTCCAATATGTGTTGACAACTCAACACCATATGGCCACCTGGAATTTCAACTAGATTTTCATGTCAGCTTCATACATGTCACGCATCATCCATACAGTGGTGACATGTGGCACCCCTTTTTTCCCAACTTTACATGTTTTGTTAAAAGTTCAGAGTTGAATAACTTTCACGTCTAGAGTCCATTTTGTGTGAAACAAACGTTGCCAAAAATATCTCGTCGATATCTACATAGTTTCAAGCTTCTATTCATAATTTGAAGACTTTAATTTTGATCAAGGTTCAAGAGAGGGAGATATCATAGTTTAAAATTTATGCATTTTACAAGGTTTTAGATGTTCACACATACCTTGGAAGGTCATATATTTTGACATACTTATCAGTTTTTTGCAAGATCAGCACCATTGGAAAGATTTTTTTATATTTCCTCTAATAAATTATATTCCAGTTCTGACTACACTTTCATCTATGACAATTTTGACCACCATTGAAGCATGAAAAAGTGGGGGGAAATTCCATGGGAGACACAAATTTGAACACCAAACTTCTCCAAGAAAAGAAATATCATATGAAATCCATGCGAAAGAATAATGTTAAAATTGAGAATAATATTTATCAAATGATGGTGGATTTGGAAAAATGGGTAGAATTTGAGGTTATTCAGAACATTAGGGATGAGTATCACTAATAAATATCTCCCTAGTATGCTTTGGAGGTTGATTATGAATAATGGTATATGTATAGTTGTAATGATTTGGGATGAAAACTATTTCCATATTATTTTTTAGGAATAATTTCCTTTATTTGAAGAATAACAACAGTCTGCTTATTCTACAATCGAAGACTTTCTCAGAGCTCCATCATTTTCACACTACCAGGAGGATTCATTTTCTTTGGTAAGTTATTCAGATCTGACTTTACTAGGTATATGTGACACCACACTCAACGGTTTGTATGTATTTAGTGTCAAGAATGGGTGGCAGCTATAGAACATGGACAATATCCCCATGTTTTTGGTTGAGTCCCTTCACCTACATCATTGTGGCCAATAGCACTCGTCCATGGGACCTAGGATAATCTGGGAGTTAGTTGGATGAAATCAACATGGTAGTTCACACTAGTCCATGGGATCATGGTTCCTACTTCGGCATGGAATTATGGTTGTATAGCTTTACACAAAGAATCGAGGACAATGATTTCCTAAGGGGGATGGATTGTTATGACACTACCTAGGGTGTGATGGGGGGGGGCAGAGGGTCCATTAGAGTATAAATAAAGGTCATTCAATGTAAAGTGGATTTATTCCACTATATTGTTATTATTAAATAATCCCACTAAGTTAGTAAATAAATATAATTGGGTATCATTAAAGAAAGTACACTGTGTGGTTAGGTGTTTAGGACGTTAACTGTATTGTATGGTGATTCTATAAATAAATATGGATTCCTCCTTATGTGATGTGAAGAATAATTATTGTATGTTGATCTTAGATCATTAGGAGGAATCCCCCTCAAAGAGACAAGTGAACATGGTTTGATTCTTCCCATCAAAAGAATCATTTAAGAGTGGATTATTTTTGTTATCTGTTTTATCCATGTGTGATTCTATTAGATATATTATTTGTGATAATATTTTTTGTATCTGGATTGGTGTTATGACCATACCAATGGGGTAATGGTCGGGGTGGAATTCCCATTAGAGTAGAAGTAGAGGACATTCAATGTAAAGTGAACTAGGTCCAGTATATTGTTATTCTTAAATAAATCCCACTAAGTTAGTAAATAAATGTAATGGGATCTCATTAAAGAAGGTCCACTAGGTGGTTAGAAGGTTAGTATTGTATGGTTATTCTATAAATAAGGATGGATTCGTCCTTATGTGATATGAATAAGAATTATTGTATGGAGAGCTTAGATCATTAGGAGTGATCCCCATGAAGATGCAAGTGACCAAGGCTAGATTCATCATATCAAAAGAATCATATATATTAAGAAAAGAGTGAAGAATCATATATATTAAGAAAAGAGTGGATTGCTTTTGTTATCTATTGTGTTGTGTGATTCTCTTGGATATGTTCTTTTTGATAATATTTTTCAGGCCTGAGTTACATAATAATTTGTATTAGAGTCACCCAGGGCCACAACATTGGACCTTTTTTCTCTTTTTTGTAGATTTTTCAAAAGATAAAAAAGAGGGTCGCCACACTTAGATGCATTTATGATATTTTTCGAACATAATCTCCCAAAACTAAATGTTGATATGAATTTCTCTCATAAAATTAGGTGATTTCAAAAAATAAATTACTTAAATACAATTCCAAGGGAGGGAGATATCGTAGTTTGAAATACGTGCATTTTACATGGTTTCAAAAGACAGTTGTGTGATCCTTGCAAAGGTCGTATTTTTTTACAGACTTATCATATTGTTGTAAGACCAGCTTCATTGGAAATATTATATTTATATCTTTCCTATGATATATTATATGCCATATTTCCAACTACACTTTCCTATGCAACAATTTCACCCTCCATTGAAGCATGGAAAAGTGGGGCCCTGTGCCATGGGAGACACAAATGTTAATCACCAAGATTCTCCAAGAAAATTGAGATCGTATGAAATCCATGAAGAAGAAGAATTTTGAACTTTAGAATAATATTTCTCTAATGATGGTGGTTTTGGATCATAATGGGTGGAATTTGAGGTTATTTAGAACATTAGGGACTAGTATCACCGACAAATATATGCCTGGTATGATTTGGAGGTTGATGGTGAAGAATGGTATATGGGTAATTGTATTATTTGGGATGAAAACTATTTCCATATTCCTTTTGTGGAATCATCTTCTTCATGTCAAGAACAACAACAGTATGCTTCTTCTACAGTCAAAGACTTTCTTAGATATCTGTCATTTTCCTACTACTTGAAGGATTTGTTTTCATTGGTGTGTTATTTGGATCCATATGACCTTACTAGGTATATGTGACCCCACACTCAGCAATTTGTGGGGCTTCAGTTTCTATTATGGGGTTCTAGTTGTAGAACATGGACATTAATCCCAGGATTTTTGTTGAGTCCCTTCACCTACTTCAATGTTGTAATTAACACTCATCTATGGGACCCATGAATATGTGGAAGTTGGTTGAACAACATCAACATGGCGGTTCACAGTATTCCATGGGACCATGGTTCCTACTTCAGCATGGCCTTCAACATTTATCCATGGGACCCTATATTATGGGTGTATAGCTTTAGACAAAGCGTTGAGGACAACACGGTTTTTGTAACGGGGGTGTACGATTATGACCCTACCTAGGGGGTAATTGGGGCCCCAAAGGACCCATTAGAGTAGAAGTGGAGGTCATTTAATGTAAAGTGGAATAGGTCCACTGTATTTTTACTATTAAATAAGGCCCACTAAGTTAGTAAATAAATGTAAAGGGACCTCATTAAAGAAGATCAACTAGGTGGCTAGGGGGTTAGTATTGTATGGTGATTCTATAAATAAGAATGGATTCCTCCTTATGTGATGTGAAAAATAATTATTCTATGTTGAGATTATATCATTAGGATACTGAAACCCCATCAAAGAGGCAATTTAACAGGTTTTGATTCATTCCATCAAAATAATTACTTCATAATAATAAGACCACAATTTATTAAATATTTCTTTTATTGTTTCTTATTGTTGATATATATTGTGTATGATATTAATTTTATATTGGATTTATAATAGTCAAAGTGTTAAAGTTTAATATATTTATAGTTGTTAGTTTTCCAAAGTAAAAATCTTCTTCATTGTGTGTGTGCTTGCTTACTATATGTTTATTTCCTAACAACCGATATTAAAGTGAGGTTGAAGGAAAATGTAAATTTATTGGAAGGTATGGTTTCTTGAATTCAACCCAGTCTATTCATACATTGGTACATGGAAAACTAAATCAATGTTGTAAATATCACAAATTAAAGTGACAGTTTGTGGGTGTGTGAACCATGGTAAACTACAGATACAAAGGCATGGTAAAAATCGAGGATGAGAACACAGAAGAGGTGGATGAAGAAGTGATTGATTCATTGGAATATTTTTTTTATGAAGTTGGATTTAACAACAATGTAAATTCTCATATGGTTGTAAGACCTGCTTAGGCAGGTGTAGCCCTGTTTTATTAGGTTACCTATGAAAAATATAGACGTAGATTTAGGTAGAATGAAGATGGAGGCATGTTGTATTCCCAAATTCCCTATTAAATTTTTAAAGGGGGGTGGCATTTATCCCAAGTCATGTTTAAAGGGGGGGATATTAGGTTAATATTTACTTGGTTAAAGTGTTAAATATGGGTTTACCATTGATGGCCTATGGGCCCATGGTTTTTGGGTAACCCATAGCATTTCATTTGATGAATCCTACTTAAGGGCTTGAGTAACTCCATTGTATATTTCCTCTGATTGGTTGGTGATGGTTGGATTGGTTGTGTCTTGGTCTAATTGGACCAAGGTAATAGGTCTATTGTTATTTCTTTTCTCAGTTTTGGGTTTCTAGGCTAAAACTAGTTCTTCCTTGTGTGTGCTTGCTTCATATATGTATTATGTGTTTTCTCCCTCTCAGTCCACTATGATTTTAATTATTAAATAATGCCCACTATGATAGATATTATTAAATAAATGTAATGGGCCTCATTAAATAAGGTCCACTAGGTAGTTATGAGGTTGTTATGATTAAAATTCTCTTGTGATATATAAATAAGGAATGATACCTCCTTATGAAGGTGTGAAGTATATGTTCTTTAGAATTATGTCATATGAGGTTGTTTCAGGCCCACTATGGTAGTTATTATTGAATAAATGTAATGGGCCTCACTAAAGAAGGTCCACTAGGTAGTTATGAGGTTACTATGTTTAAAATTATCATGTTATCTATAAATAAGGAAGGAGACCTCCTTGTGAAGGTGTGTCATATATTTACTTTATAGCTTAGCTCATAGGATGTTGATTCCTCTAATAGGAAATTGAACAGGAGTGGAATCATTCTATAAAAGGATCAATTATAAGGTATTTCCCTACCTTAAGGTTTTTGATATTAAATATAAAGTTGAGGAATATTCGATATTTTGTATGTGATTTCATATTCAAATACAAGGTATATAACGAGTGGAGTGATCTCTCAAAGGTGTACACATGTAAAGACAAGGCTCCTGAAGTGGTGCACTCCCCAAGAATGGAATCCAAGTGTCGAACTCCTCATCACATGGATCCCCACTCTCCAAGACAAGCATCTAATTCTCTAATTATTTTTCTTGAGATATATTTTTCTATTCCACATATATCCTCAAGAAATTATCCCTCCACCTAAGCATCCTTAAATAAATCACTCATCGTCCAAAGCCATGCTAAGTGCTCCTAATTATATTAGGGCTAATAGTATTACCTCCTAGTGCCCATGATTGATCCTCTAAGGTATATCCAACACCCATGCAAGCAAACATCCTCCTCAACACTTACACCATGTAGAAGGTATCAATGCCACATAAGAAACCACATCATCAAATATTGTGCCACAACTAGCATCAAGTACAAGGCCAATTAACCACCTATATTAGAAATCTCCCCAAATTTTATCAACCAAATTTTTTATTGTACAACTCAAGGGATAGCGTTTCACCATGCACCACATCACATGAAGGTGCCCCTAGCATACTGTAAACACTTTCGGAGCAACCCAAAATATAAAAAGGGGAGATAATTTGATGAGATATTGTACATATACACTTTGTATCATCTCACATATAGGTCAAGATACAACGAACCATATTCTACTCTTCTAGGAGTGAATGATGACATTATCAGTTAGTAAGTTTAGGCAGCCAATGCATAAATCAAAGGCATTCCTACCTACTTTGGAAGATATTTTGAAACATGTATCAATATATATTTTTAGGATCTTGTAATAATATCTAGTTTCATGATTATCCTTTTTCATATTCCTTGAAAGTTGCAATCGACAAATAAAATATCCCCCAAGTGTTTCAATGTTGTTGTGCAGCCTGTTGTTTCTAGTTTAAATATATTTTTTTTCATTTCATAACAATAAAATGATCAATATCCTTGTTAAACTTTTCAATTACCCACTTCTTGGTAATTTCATTTAGAAAGTATAGTTTTCTTCTTCATCCCATTCACCACTCGGTGTGGCATTGCACTCACCTTCAAAATTGTTACAATCAAGTATTAATGTCAGTGGCAATTCATAGTGTGGTAATAATGTTGGAATTAGTAAAGTTTGGTAATAAATTGGACCCATAGGAGGATCCATTAGTGGAAAACTGGGTGGAATGGAATGTAGCACTCCCTTGATGCACATTTATTCATTTTCAACATGTTTGAATATATTTCCCCTCTTCGCATCTCGAAAGTTGCAAAAGGTCATATCTAATCCAATATTTCACACACTGTAGAACATAGTTGGATTTCCATATTGTGACTTAATGTTCATAATATCTAAAATGGTAGGGTCATAAAGGATGTCAATATATATAATGTTAAGTGCACTCTTTCATGATGTTTTTTATATTTGGTATGCTACAAAATTATGACCAAATCTATTTTATTTCACAAGCACAAAAAAACAATATAGGAGTGTACTTGTACTGTAAGTTTCTCAATAAGGTAATCCAATATGTAGGAACCTAGGTCACTGACCTAACATAATGATGACATTAATCAACGATAGTTTTTACAAGAAGTTCAACGTTCAAACTAATATATAACTATTTATTTATTTTTATATAAATTGTAGGAATAAAAAAACATGGAACTAACATTGAACATTTTCCTCTCTAAGGAATTATTACTTGGTGGGATTATGGTTTACTCAATTGAAGCATTTGTTTCCTAGTTTGATTGTTGGAAGTCCTTACATTGTTTGAACTTCATATCTATAGTGTTTTTTTGAATAGAAATGTGAAAGGTGTTTGGATTTGTATAAAAAATAGCTAAGTACATATGAAGTTCATATATCCCATCTTAACAAAAATAGAGACTGCAAAGTTCTCTGTAAAACCATCGATGTAAAAGACTACATCAAAAAAATAGATACTATACTTGAGATATGTTTTTCTACTTCCTCTTATAGAGTATATTCTGACATAATGGTTACATAGAAATAGACAAAAACACATTCAAAAGACTGACAAAGAAGGGAATCGAGCCTTCATTCATGTTTTGCATTTGGAGGATTCCTTGCATCTTGTGAATTCTATGCATCCTGGAGTGTTGAGGAGAGTCCTTCCATTGGAGAGGCACAGTCTTGCTATTCATATGTGTTTGAATTCCTTGGTATTCTATGCATGGCTTCCGAGAGGCCATTTATTTCCACTTGTATTGATTCAAGAGAGTTATTTAGCTTATTGAAATGAATCTATGCATGCTCATCATTGTCCCTAAGGTTTTCTTACAGCATGCTTATCATGCTAACAAGAAATTTCTGCATCCCTCCAAATTTTTTTCTTGTGACTACTCTGTCCTCTGCAGGGTTCTCTTAATATTTTCCATCTCTCCTTCCATTACCTTGGAGCTCGTTTCCACATCCTCCAACCTGGTATCGAAGCCTATAATATCCAACTCGGTGTGAGATTGACCTTCAAGAATTGCAGCGGTGACATCGTGTTCACAGAGAAGAATTTTCTTATACTTAACCATGCAACCCTTAACTTCCTGATACTCACCTAGTGCCATCTCCCCTTTCAATGATTCATTTGGAATGTCATTCATTGCTCCGGACACACATCTCCACTCTGAGAAACTTCTGGTGATGAGGGAGAGGTATTAATAGAAATACAATAAAATAGAAGGATTTCCATGGCTTGCATTTTTATCATCCCTAGAAATACAAATTCCCATATTCTTGATCCTTCCATGAGGAAACGGATCCAACTATTGTGAGCTATCAGAACTGAATACTACCATAAACACAATCACATTGGTATGAACAAGAATCTTAAATTTAATGGGGAAGGTTGCATAGATTGTTGGGACATCATTAAAGTGCGTGATAAATATCCTCCCCAACTTGTGCAACAATACAAATCCTTGGGTTGATCAAGAGATTCAATTGAAACCCCGTGAGTTTCATGGAGGGAACAATAATCCTTTATCTCCTTGAATGTAATAGAACTAGACTTTGTTAGCTTAGGAATAACGGGGTCCATTTAATGCTCTTGGTAGAGTTATCAACCAATAGCTCACCTTCTAAGATAATGCATTCAATATTGGTGAAGGGGACTGCTTCAACATTATTGTGGTGATTTGTATGAAAGAATTGGAGATGGGAAAGGTTTTTAACGTGAGCCAAGATTCTCATATGCACCCTTCATATTCCTTCTTCTCTATTTTCCTTAATATTTCTCATCCTTTGTATAACAATCCATGATTCCCCAAATATTTGACACATGTCTACATTTAAATATTTCAATACTTATAACCCATTCATTAATTTTACCCATTCGGCCTGATTTTTTGTCCTCTTTCCCAAACCCCAAGAGAAATATAGGACCTTGTTTCCTCTTAGATAAAAAAAGGACCCCTCTCGCACCTATCACCCCTAGGTTCCCTTCCAAAGCACCATCAAAGAATAGAGACATTTGTTGATGATCCTTCATCCAAGAAAAAAATGCTTCAGGAGAGAGTTTCAAAGCCTATCCCTAGGCTCTAACTTGGCATTTGGACTGAAGGGAGATAAACCTGTAGAACTGAGAGACCCATTGGGATTCCAAAGGAGACAAATTTTCCATTTTTTTTACAGGATATCCCTGTGTTAGAAGGAATTATTTCATCTGAATTATGGACTTATTGGTGACTCTAATGAGATTGGATTGAATGCCTTCAAAATTTTCCTTATTTCTTTAGAGATAAAGTTTCCAATTAATGTACTTTAGGAGCTCCTTCCAAATGTTAGTGAGGTTTTTTTATCCTTTTAAGCTACCAGGATATTGATGGATACATCCCATAAATAAACGAGAGATTTGATTAGGAAGGAAGAGAGAGATCCCAAGGCTTTGTATTGAGTTTTCCCAAACATGAGTAGAAAAGAGGAAAATAAAGAAGATATGTTCAACTAATTCTTCTTCATTTTTCCATAAAACACTATGATTTGGTCCTTTTATTCCTATATTTCTAATATTTTCTTCTGTTAAAATGTGTTGTGGACCATAATCCAAGAGAAATCATTGATCTTGGTAGGGAAATTGAGCTTCCATGTTTTCTTCCAAATATTTGAGTGAAGTGGTTATGGGTAGTCAAGCAATAATTTACTATAACCTTGTTTCACTAAATATCTACTAGTCAGATCCCAACCCCGAAAATCCTTATCTTTTAAATTTGAGAGAGCTTTCCCATTGAGTTCTAGAAGCAGATCAATGAATTCATCCTACAAAGGTGCAGGAACATTGGTGGCTTGCAAACTTTTCCATTCCCCACTCTCATACGAGGAGAGATCATGAATCTTGATGATTATGTTACTCCTTATACAATCCTTCATCCCATGCAAACCTTCCTCCTCTATTAATGGGGGATTATGTATAATTTTATCTTCCCACATATCAATTCTTTTTCTATTTCCAGGAATCCAATGCAGGACTCCTTTAATAATCTTTGAGGAAGATATATATATCTTCCATATCCTTGACCCTTGCCCAAAAATATTAGATTCAAGGAATCGAAGTCTGCTCATTTTCATATTTTTTTTCATTACTTCTTTCCACCATTCCATCCCACCTAAGACAAAGCACCATAATATTTTGTCTCCCATCGCTATATTAATGATCTTGGGCTCCCTTATAGCTAATCCTCCTTTACATTTTCCATTATGTATAGCATCCCAATTTTCCAAATGAAATTTTTTTCCACCTCCTTTACCTCTTTGCCATAGGAAGCTTCTGTTTTCCTTTCCCAAAATGGAAAGAAACCCTGTTGGGGGAAAAATAGTGGAGAAGAGAAATAAAGGCATTGAATTTAGAACTGCTTTAATAAGCATGTTTTTCCCAATGAAATTCAGCCAGTTCACCCCCCAAGAATGGATTTTTCGCTTCAATTTTTGAACCACCTCCTCCCAGTCAAAATCCCTGCAACGATTTTTAAGAGAGAGGGGGGGGGAGTATTTAAAAGAGGTCCAATTCCCTCAGACCTTAACACCTATTATCCTTGCAATTTATGTATTAGGAATTTGAGGAAAATTATGTGTAGATGCAACATTTACCGTCATTGGTCTTCCCTCGTGAGAATTTGAGAAAGGAAGACAGGTAATTTTTAAACGTATTCGCTATTATTTTTTATGCACTTCCTAGAAGGATAGTGTCATCTATGAACTGAGCATGATTCACTAGTTTAAATCCTCTAGCGATATGGATACCTAGAAGGGAACCATGAAATATTTCTTATTTAAATTCATGCTCATAACCTCCACCATAATGATATATAGAAAGGGGGGGAGTGGGAACCCCTGATATAAACCTCTAGATATTTTAAAAACAATTGTTGGCCTCCCATTGACTAGTGGGGAAATCCATGGGTTTCCAGTGCAAGATCTGATACATTGAATGATCCCTTCAGCAAAGCCAAATATATTCATAACTCTAAAAAGAAATTTATGTCTGACTCTATTAAATTCATTAGATAAATGCAGTTTGATACACATGCCTTTATCCTTTCTTTCAAAACTCGAGTGTATCACTTTTTGTACGATGATAATATTGTCTGCAATTTGTCTGCTAGCTAAAAACCCACTTTGGTTTTCAGAAATTATCCTCAGGAAGAGCTTCTTAAGACAAGAGGCAATGATTTTGGTTAAGATCTTGTAAGAAGCATTACAAATGGATATTGGACGGAACTTGTTAACTAAATTGGTATTTTTATCCTTAGGGATAAGGGTTATGAATGAAGAGTTCAATGATCCCCCTATCCTATCCCTTCCCATAGAGCAGTTGATCATTCAAAAAAGTTCCTTTTTTATTACTCTCCAAAATCATCGATAAAAGGAAATGGGAAACCCATTAGGACCAGGGGCCTTACCAGGATGGAGTGACCAAATTGCATCTTTAACTTCATCTTTAGATACCTAAGTAACTATACACTCATTATCCTTATCTCAAATTAGGCTAGGAAGACAGTGATGCAAGTTGATAGCATTAGCCTCATATTCTCCTTCCTATTCTTGGTACAATTTTTGAAAGTGCACAAAGGCATCATCCCTAATTTGCTGCAAGGATCTTGAGTGGACCTCGTTTTCATCCTCAATGTCTAACATATTATTTCTTCTTATTCTTTGTTATGTTTTGTGAAACTATTTGGTGTTTTTATCTCCAGCTTTCAGCCAAAGGATTCTTGATTTGATTATCCACTCCTCCTCCTCCTTTCTTTATAACCTTTGGATCTTTTCCTCGAGCTCATTTTATTTTCATAGGGTTTATGTCGTATGTTTTCTTGGAAGTCTTTGAGGAATTCTTGACAACTTATTATATCTTGGTCAGTGTCAAGCTTCTTTTTATTCCATATCTTAAGATCTTGTTTGACTAATCTCAGTTTGGATTCCCATATTTATCTTGGAGACCCATTCAAAAAATTACCCCATGCTTGACAAATGAAAGAGGAGACCCTGTCATAAATTTCCCAAGTGGAGAGGAATTTGAAAGGGATCATGCCCAATTTCGCAGGGATGATGAATTCCAAAAGGATGGATTTGTGATCTAAAATGGAGGAAGGAAATTTTTTTGACATAGGAATACTTCTATTGAGGAAAAAGGAGGAACGCCAGAAAATGATGTAGTTGCGATGTGCCCCGGTCCAATTCTCTTGTTTCTATGGGTGAAAATTCCCCTTCTTGGTTTTATTTCAATGAGGTCCTAAAGAGATTGGAGGTCCTCAAGTTTATCTCCAAAGGGATCTCTAAGCTTCATTCCACCTCACCTTTCCAAGTGAGACACAATGACATTGAAATTGTTAAGATTTCATATGCTAAGCTATATATCATTAGTGTTTAATCCAAATTCACAATAGTAGCATATGCATAATTGCTGAAAGAAACACAATCACAAGATAGAAACGGTATTTATCCTAGGAAACCCTCAAGGGGAAGAAAACCCAGCAAAACTTCCTATGTATAAGATATATAATATAAAACCCTAAAACATGTATTCTCCTCCTTGTTGATATGTCTCTCTATCTCTCCTGTGCGCTACTCAAGTAAGTGAGTATGTGTTCTAATGAGAAGCACATATCCTCAATTTATACACTTTAAGTCAATTGACTTTTACCCTAATTAAGTCGGCCCCACTAAACTGTATGGGCCGACTTCATCTAGGAAAACTCAAAACAGTATTTTATATTATTCATTGGGGTACTATTGACCCGACTTACAATGGAGGATTTACCTCATGACTCTATGCTGACCAATTACAATAGTAACATCGTGACAGAGGAATGAAAACATCTCCCTTGGGGTACATCAGTAAAATACATTTAGAATATCCTTTGAAGTTACAATATTTCAATGCTCCCCCTTAACGAGAAGGGTATTTTACTGACAACGTCATCATTAACTAATATAGGAGTAATGAGAGAGAGAATATGCAGAAATATAAAGGTAATACATCTATATGTCATAGGAAGTTTTCAACATTCATCAGTAACTGGAACAGTTACTCTTCAATGTCTTCATCTTCTGCAACATACTATCACTTGATCCTTTTGCAGCAACACTTCGATCTTATAATCCTTCATAGCAGCACTTTGATCTTCTCGATCCTTTGTAGCAACACTTCGATCTTCTTGATCCTTTGGAGCAGCGCTTTGATCTTCTCAATCCTTTGTAGTATCACTTTGATCTTCTCGATCCTTTGTAGACGCACTTCAATCTTCTCGGTCCTTTGCAGCAACACTTCGATCTTCTCGATCCTTTGCACCAGCACTTCGATCTTCTTGATCCTTTGCAGCAGTAGTTCGATCTTCTCAATCCTTTGTAGCAAAACTTCGATATTCTCGATCCTTTGAAGCCACACTACCTACAGTACACATGATATCTTTATGGGATGATCAATCCCTATCACTTTAGGACATAGGTCCAAGGATGATGCAATCCTCCATCATCCTACTCCCCCTTAACGATAAGGGTCCATAGTATCGACCAGCTAAATCATCTAGAACTGAGTGTAGATCTCATCTACATGTAAATGCGGGACTTGTTGCTCATAAAGACTCATCATAGACCATCCTCGACCTGTTAGATCTAGGACCATTCCAAGCAACTATTATATTATGGCATCTACATGTAAATTTAGGCATACTCTCCAATACAAGAATCTTTTCTGTAACTTCAGATATCAACTGCACCTAGATGCAGGCCCTCATCGTAGGAAATCATCAGCATGAAAGCTAGGACCACTCCATGCGAGTGGTATACTACGACATCCGTGAGGACTCATCATATATCATTCTCAACACTAAATATAAGACCACTCCCAAGCGAGTGTTATTCTATGGCATCTACATATAAATGTAGGTATACTCTCCATGGAGGAGTAAATTCTACAAGGCAGATGTCGACCACACATAAATATCGGTCCTATCATCCATAAGGACTCATCCTAGGACATCATCAATGTGAAATCTAGGACCATTCGCAAGAAAACGTTATACTACGGTATCCACAAACGAATGTGGGTACTCTCCATGTGAGAGTAACATCTGCAAGTCCATAATTAGCTATTAAGGACCACTCTCATGAACAGAGTGTTATTTCCTGTAAGACCATCCTCAAGAGAGGATTCTATAATCCACAAGTGAATGTCGGACCTTGTCAGTATCTTCAAGTGTACTTGGCCTCTTTCATACTAGAGCTTCACTATCATTCCATCATCAATGGTAGTCTTATCATCACTCCCCTTCTCCTGGGAGGATCCATATCATCAACATGATTCCCCTTTGTCTGAGGAGGGTTCATATCTTCAACATGTTCTTCCTTTTCGAGGAGATTCCATATATTTAACTTGTTCCTCCTTTCTGAAGAGAGTCCATATCTTCATCATTCCTTCTTGCAAGGAAAGTTTGTAGTATGATCATTGTTCCTCCTTGCGAGGAAAGTCTTATCTAACTACACCATGATTGTCATAGAAATATTCAAAATTTTCTTGATATAGAGGCTTGGTCAGCACACCAGCAACTTGCTCATCAATACTCACATACTGGAGCTTTATAGCTCCCTTTTGTACCATATCCATTATATAAAAATATTGGATTTCTATGTGCTTTGATTTATCATGGAACACAGGATTATTTGTCATCTTTATGCAACTTTGGTTTTCACAAAGAATCACTGTGGTATCCAACTCCATGTCAAATAGACCTGACATCAGTTTTTGAAGCCATATCACTTCACAACTAGCGGAGCAAGCTGTTGTGTACTCTGCTTCAGCTGTGCTGAGAGCAACACTGGATTGTTTCTTACTAAACCATGATATCATGGCGGATCCTAGACAATAACATCCACACAATGTGCTATTTCTATCTGCTACACTTCCTATCCAATTTGAATCTGTATATTCATAAAATATCTAGTCATGATCTCTACCATAGTAAAGTTTGAAGTCTATTGTACCTTTTAGGTACCTCATCACATGCTTTGCAGCTATCAAGTGAACCCGTCTAGGTTTAACTAGATATTGAATTAAGGTGTTCACATTAAGGCATATATTTGGCCTTGTATTTGTCAAATACATTAATGACCCAATGATTTGTATGTACTGACTCGTGTCCACTAACTCTGATGATTCATCAGATAACAGCTTCAGGTTGGTGTCCATGGGTGTGGTCATGGATTTACAATCCAACATATCAAATCTTTTCAAGATTTCTACTGCATACTTTCCTTGGTTAAGAAAGATTCCTTCTCGGCTATGCCACACTTCCAGCCCAAGGAAATAATGCATCAATCCAATATCTTTCATCTTGAATTCTCCATTTAACTTCTTCTTTCTCTATGTGATATGTTTACCATTTCCATTTAGAAATAGATCATCTACTACAGTAATAGTATGATTGGTTAATCATCCATAACCTTCATGTAAAGGTTAGGATCAACTTTACTCTTGGTAAAGGCCAAGATTGTCAAGAATTTATCTATTCTTCCATGCCAAGCTCTAGGAGCTTGCTTTCATCCAAATCCTTTTTCAACTTACATACATGAGTCACTATGTCTCTTACTTCAAATCCTTGTGTCTGTTCGATGTAAACCTCTTCCTCAATCATACCATTCACGAAGGTTGTCTTTACATCCATCTAGTATATATCCAACTTCATCATGGAAGCAAGTTCCATGATGGTTATGATGGAAGTGTACCTTGCTACTGGAGCAAATGTCTCTTCATAATCAATCCCCTCTTTCTGAGAGAATCCTCTAGCCACAAATCTTTCCTTGTACTTTTCAATATTTCCATCAACAGCTTGTTTTATCTTGTAGATCCATTTCGAAGATACCAAACTCTTGTTTTATGGTTTGGGTACTATATCCCAAACATCATTCTTCATTATTAACTAGTATTCTTCGTCATTGCTTCCACCCTCTCTTTCTTTTTTTCAGCTTCCTCGTAGTTGGTGGGTTCTTGATCTACAAGGTCACACATCAAAGCTACATGACTGGAGTATGGCTTTGATATTTTGTTTGCTCTTGTGGAGCCTTCTAGATATCCATATCTCTCTGCTTCTTGTATGATTTCTCTTACCCAAGCAGGTTTTCTATTTCGAGATATATCCATAGTAGGGGGTTCCTGAGGTTCTAGCATATCATGATCTTCATATTCTAGTATTTCAGGAGAGGGTTCAACTTCTACCATTCTGGGAGGTACATCCTCTTCATGTACTTCTTCAAGATGACACCTTATGTATTTCTTAAGATTTGTCTCTTCATTAAATGTTTAATCCTTACTAATATCTATATGATGGAATATTGAGATTTATATCCTTAACACTTTGGAGACTTCACAATATCCAACAAATATTCCCTTCTTTCCAAAAGGATCCAACTTAGTTCTCTTCTCTTCCAAAATATGTACATATATTGGACAGCCAAATATCTTGAGATGGATCACTTCAGGTTTCTTACATGTATACATTTCTTCGGGAGTCTTGAATCCAAGAGCACTGTGAGATAATCTATTTTGCACATATACGGTTTTTCTTGCTGCTTCATCCCATAGTTGCATGGGGAGGTCTTGGTCATGAATCATTGTTTTCACTGTTTCCATAATGGTTCTATTCTTTATTTCCGCAACACCATTCTATTGAGGATTGTAGGGAGTGGTTAGTTCCCTCTTGATTCCAGCCTCCATGCATAATGCTTCAAATTCTTTTGAAGTATATTCTCCACCATTATCTGATCTCAGTGTCTTGAGTCTTCTTTATGAATGGTTCTCTATAAAGGATTTAAATTGCTTGAATTTCCCAAACACTTGAATCTTGTTCTTCAAGAAGTATATCCAAGTCTTTCTTGAATAGTAATCAATAAATGTGACATAATATTCATATCCACTTAACAATATGGAGGGCATAGTAACACATACATCAGAATTAATTAATTCCAACGTACCTTTAGTCTTTGTTTTACTTTTTGGAAAGGGATTCTTGATGTTCTTTCCTCTTTCACATCCTTTTCAAGTTCCCCCGTGTTCAATATTCAGATCCGGTAACCATGTTACCACCTTGCTCACATAGGGTAGTGTGTTTTAGTTGATGTGAGCAAGCCTCCTATGCCATAGTTCACTTAAGCTAGTAGTCTCATGGACAAGGGTTGTCTCTGGATGTCCTTTGAGTTTGTACAGTCCTCCTTCTTCTTCACCAATGACCACATCATATTCAAGTGTCTTTCCTTTGGACCACATAAGTACTTGTCCATCTATAAAATAAACTCTATATCCTTTCTTATCTAGTGTTGAGATGGAAAGTAAGTTATTTTTCAAACTCGGTACATACAGTACTTCCTTCATCTTCATGGAAGTCCCTGAGTCAAACTTGTAGCTTGATTCACCAATACCTTTGATGGGATATTGATAGTCATCTCCTAATGATAATTTCTGAGGAGAGCTCTTTTCTTCAATTCTTGACAGAGTTTGATTCTTCCCTGTCATGTGCTTTGAAGCACCACTATCAATAATCCATGTATCTTCTCCATGTGTTATAGACCCAAAGAGTGCAAATAATAGTACATATTTTTCTACATCTTATTTTGTTAATATCTTCTAAGGTCTTTCTTCCTCATCCTCATCTTCAACTAGATGAGCATGATGTATCTTGTTGTCGTTGTTCTTTGATGATGGACATTCTTTGGAAATATGTCTTATCTTATGATAGTTATAGCATTGATACTTTGAGTAATCTTTCTTCTGATTGTTTACTCTTTTATTTTGAAACTTGTTATTTAAAGGTTTATGATTACCTTTCTTGAAGTTTGATTGTTTTCTTCCTTTAGTATGGATGGATAGAACCTGATTATATTCTCTATGTAGAGCTTATATGTTAGCTACTCTAGCTTCTTCTTGAATACAATCTTCCCATACAATGTCAAACTTCATACTTTCTTTTCTGGCACACAAAGTCTGTATGAATGAGTCCTAAGGTCTAGTGAGACCATTGAAAGTTGAGAGCAGACATAACTAGTTCATCCTCATCAAGGGTGTCTCCAATATCACTTAGGTGTTCTCTGAACTGAGAGACCCTTGTGAAGTAATCTTGAATTGATTCTCCTTTGCTCATCTTGGTGTCCTTTAGTTGAGCTCTCAAATTCATCTTTATTTTGATCTTCCCTCCCTCGTACATTCTGGAAAGTTCATCATGCATTTGCTTTGGTGTCGTCTTAGATGACACTTGAGGGATCAAGTGATCTTTGATAGAATCGACAATGATCCTCATTTCCTTTATTAGGCCTTGTTCATGATTCTCCTTAGCTTCATATTATTTTGGTTCTGCAACTTCATCCTTGATGTAATTATCAAGGTCGTTCTCTTTAATAATGAGACCAATCATATATTTCCATGGTAGGAAGTTTTATATGCCTTCTAGTTTTTCCTCCAGATTATTGCTTGGGACCATCCTATCCAAGAGGTCACTAAAATTAGAAATTTCTCAAAATGAAAAGTTGACCTTGCAAGGATATGCGTTCGAATGAGGTGAGTTGGTTGGTCCACTTGATTTATGGAGATTTCAAATCATCACCCTTCAAGTATTACTTGCGATGTTTTAATTTTTGTAGAAATTTGGGTTCTGGTTTTCTGAAACTTTCTGGTTCATGGACAAACTAGGATTTGGATTTCTCGGAGATTCAATCACCCAAAAACTTCGATCATGGGCTCAATAGATGCGCTCGAGGGAGGCACAAATTTATATGCAAGCATATCTTCCAAATTCCAAACTTTACAGAAACCCTAATTTCTTCTAGAGGGAGAGGAGAGAGACACCTTGTGAAATATGTCCTATTCAAGCTATCTTTGATACCATGTTAAGATTTCATATTCTAAGATATATAAAATTAGTGTTTACTACAAATTCACAACAATAGCATATGCAGAATCATTGAAAGAAATACAATCACAAGATAGACACAGTATTTATCCTGGGAAACCCTCAAGGGGAAGAAAACCTAGCAAAACTTCCTTTGTATAAGATGTATAAGATAAAACCATAAAACAAGTATTCTCCTCCTTGTTGATATGTATCTCTCTCCTATGCGCTACTCAAGTGAGTGAGTATGTGTTTTAATGAGAAGCACAACTCCTCTATTTATACACTTTAAGCCAAATGAATTTTACCCTAATCAAGTCGGCCCAACTAAACTGTTTGGTCTGACTTCACCTAGTGTTATGTCCCAAAATAAAATTATTTTGATAGTATGAAGAATACGAGTCATGTTATGAAAGATTTAAAGATGACTAACAAATTGAAGGTCTCTGGTTTTGCTATGGTTGAAGAAATTGGAAGTTTTAGCTTTCGGTGGCTTAGGCGGGGTTCTTAACAGCTCATTAGGCACCGAAAGGCTTTGTTTCGGCAGCTAACAGTTTAACGCAGGATAAAGGTTAACCACCAAAAGCAGGCCCGATCAAGTAAATGGTAAAACCACTTTCGATAGCTTAGGCGAGAGTTCAAAGAGCTCATTAGCCACCGAAAAGTGTTGGTTTCAGAAGCTTACTGAATAGTCCAAGAAGGGTGTTAACCATCGAAAGTAGGAAAAAAGGAGTTGGGGAAAAAGCAATTTCGGTGGCTCAGGCGAAAGCTCTAACGTTTCATTATCCATCGAAAGGACGGGCTTTCGGCGTTTAAAAGGGATATCTGAAGAGACCACTATCCGCCGAAAGCTAAGTTTCACTGCGACATTGGGAAAACAGTTTCGATGGCTTGGGTGAAAGGATCAACATTTCATTAGCCACCGAAAGACTTGTTTTCAGCAGCTAGCAGAAAAATTCCTGAAGGCCTTTAACTGTCGAAAAGGTAAAAAGAAATAAATGGTTAGAAACCCATCAAATCAGAGCTCGTCAGCAAAATAGTGATCATCAAAGGGCGTGATAAACCACCGAAAGCACAAGAGGATGCATCAAGGCATGAGGAAATGAGTGAGGAGGTCGTTGTTAAAATGATAAGGACTGATGTGATTTAAAACCCTCCTTCTCACTCCATCTATCCAAAGAACTACATACAATACCCAATGAGTATCCAAGTTGATTTTAACATGATTGTTGGGCAAGGGGTCTCGAAAAGATCAAATAGAGTCATCACCCTTTGACCTAAGCATAAATCATATAGGTGAAAGCCCTCATAATCAGTGCCAAATATTCAGTACAATACACCCTCGACTTTATCATTTCTCTCCACCAGAAATCCATCTTTGAGAAGCAGCCTGCTAAAACACTATCCTACAAAACTTGAATTTATTGTTGCAGGTACCCAGGAGTGGCATTCAGCAAAATGAAGAAGGGAGGACCTGCTCTCAGGCAGGAGTTGGGGGACATCAGCTACCTGGAGGCACATCGAGAATTCTGTCAATTTTTCAAGAATGCTGGATGCTATAGTTTTTGTGAGAAGATTCAAGGTTCACACTAATAGGTGGCTGAGGCATTTGCCATCTCTTTCGATGGATCCAAGGAAGTCATAGGTAAAGAAGAATTCATGATAGATGAAACCCTAATTACTGAAATGACAGAACTCCCTAGCACAAGAGAGAAGTGGTTTAAGACCACCATAACAAAGGATGTAGAGTTCAGATCTTACTTGAAGCCTGAACATAGGGAGCTGGTGTGGAAGAAAAGTGTACCATCCTCCTGGCTAGAAGAGAGGTGGCAGCAACTGCTGAAGGCCATTGTGGTCTACATAAGATGTGAAGGGAGATACAACAGAGCCATGATTTACCATTTTAAATTGATGAACCAATTCACAGGGAAAAGGCCACTTAATTTTCCTTTTTACTTACACAGAAGTTTGGAAAAAATGGCACACCAGGTGAAGGCCCAGCCAACCAATATTGCTGGCAGACTATCTCATTGTGGCCTTTTCCAACTTCTGATCCAATAATTGCTGAAAAGAAGAAATATGGTATGGGCTTATTTCTTATTTTGGAATGGTTTTGAAACAGGCCTTCAGCCAGAAGAAAAGGGGAAGTCTCCTGCTAAAAAGTCCAACACACTTAGAAATGGGAAAAGGAAGAGAAGGGCTATATCCCCAACAGCAGCAGAACAGCCTCCTTCCTCTTCCAAAGCCAAGAAGGTGAAAAGAAACTTGAATTTCAGTGAAAAGGGCCAGGAAGTTACAACACACAGTGAGAACATTTTGAACCTACCCTACTTAGATTTAGAAGAGGAATAAGAGGAAGGTGCAGAACTAGCATTGCAAGTTGTAGCAGAGATTCAAGAACTACCATCACCTACACCAAAAGAGAAAGATGAACCAGCAAAGAAGGCTTCCTCTAGAAAACCCAAGACACAAAGGATAAATGAGTTGTTGAGGCAAGTGTATGAGATGGAAATTGTAGAAAGGGAGATAAAGAAAAATAATGCTACATTGACCAATAAGAACAAGCTGCTGCATAAATTTTACCTGGAGTTGAGAGAAAGGTATGCTTTCCTAAAAAGACTAAATAAAATATACCTAAAAGACAACACAAGCATATATAGAATGATTAGGCTTAAGAGACTGCAGATGAAGGAGGCCAAGCAAAACCCTAGCACTCACCTCACATTGGAAACCCTAGCTGAAGCTGCAGTAAGCCTTCAGCCTCCAGAAGCAAGCCAGGATGTTGTTAACCCTCCTAACATAGAGCCTGTTGAAGAAGAAAGCTAAGCAGACAAAATTGAAAGAACAATTTTGGAGGTGGCTTAAGAATTTTTGAAGAACAAGGCTTTCGATGGCTTAGGCGGACGCTGAGGCGGTTCATTAGCCACCGAAAGCACCGCTTTCGACAGCTAACAGTTCCGATATTTTGGCCTCTTAACCACCAAAAGCAGAAAGAGGCATAGGATCAAATTTTGACATGAAGGAGCAGTTTTGGGCGAACATGGATAGCTCAGGGATGAAGTATAAAGATGAAGGACGTTGAAGAAAACATCAGGGAAGGTATGCTTCAGTTTTGCTATGACATAATAGTAGAAAAGGTCACCAACACTTAATTTTCAAAGTGAAACAGTGACTTAACCAGCAGAGGACTAGTGGCAGTGATTTCTAGTACTTAATTTAGTTATCAGAAAGTTCAAATAGTGAACGAATTCTACAGTTAGTTAGACTAGTAGTTAATTAGGGATTTTTTACCTAATTATGCAAAAACAATTATTTTGTCTATTTTTAGTAAATCAGATCCAATTTTTCAGGATCTGAATATTTTTGTAAAGGCTATAAATCCTAAGACTTATTCTATTAAAAGGGTTCGACTTCAGGGACTTGTATACCACTACTATTGTCAAGCTTCTGATCTTGCTCATGACCTAATATAAGCTCTTTTGTTATCATATGTTCAGCTTCTATTTTCTGTCTAGTATGTGCTTATGCTTGAATGTGTTATTCAGGTTTTATTCAGGTTAATTGATGTCTGATAGCTGTCATCCTATTGGCATATTGATTATTTGAATTATAAGTTCTTTCCGTGTCATGATTATCCATTTATATATATATGTTTTATGTATAAATCTACCAGCATGATAAGTTCTCCATCTCTGCACCATATTGTCAACCTCTGAACAGTGGTAATTAGAAGCCTTATCCATGATTGAGTTTCATACATGTCTTGAGAGTGTAAGGTTCTATAGGTTACTTGACTTGATCCATTTAGAAAACCCTAAAAACATTTAAGTTACCAGAAGCTCAGCTTCCCTGGGAGGTGACATAGAGCCTTGCTTTGATGATAGACAAAGCTTGGACACTATTCTAGTTGTAATCATCTATCTGGAGACTCCATTGAAATAAGGTCTATTTAAGAAGACCAAGTACCAGACCAAACCCTCAAGGGCCACCAGCAATAGCGGTTTCAGATCCAGAAGAGATTCTGAGAAGAGCTAGGGCTTCACTAAGGCAGACCAGTAGTGCTGCAAAGGAAGCTACATCAGGTATTTCAAGAAATATTTCTACTATTATTTCTTCTGCTGAAACACTTAATTCTCAAGAATTTATAAATACATCAGAAAATTTTAGGGTTTGGGCATCTTCAAGCACTTCTGCTTGTGAAGATCCAATCCCTAGTGACTCCACTGGGATAAGTTTACCACCATCACCTTCTCAGCTACTACCTACATTAGTACTACCTTCCTCCACCCTTTCCATACCCATTTCCAATATGGCTTCCCCTCAAATGACCAAAATGGAAAGGATCCTGGTAGCTAGGAATGCCCCCCTAAATTTTCCTAACCCTCTCTCGGCCATGCCCACTGGAGACTACCTCAAGTACATGCCTCAATTCACAGGAGAGGGATATTTCATAGTTGAAGAACATCTAGAGGCATTTTACAGTTATGCTGAGAACATTAATATAGAACAGGAAGATGTGTGGACTAGGGTTTCTGTACAAAGCCTAGATGGTCAGGCTAGGAAATGGTTCAAAGAACTACCTGCTGTATCAGTAGCAGGCATTGAAGCCCTAGATGACATCTTTCTAAAACATTGGAGAGAGAGGAGAGACCACCTCTATTATATCACCGAGTTTAGCAACTTGAAAAGAGAGAATGGGGAGTCTGTCTCCAACTTCACCAAGAGGTTCAACAATATGTACAGCAAGATCCCCACTGAAATCAAGCCCATTGATACCTCAGCCAGGATAACTTATGCAAATGCCTTTGACTCTGATTTCTGCCTGCTTCTCAAAGAAAGGAGTTATGCCTCCTTATAACTCATGCAGGATGCTGCCATAGAGGTAGAATCTAACATTCTGGCATCTCAGAAGGTCAAAAGAAAGATAGATAGGAAGAAGCAACCAGCAAACCCTCTTGGGGCTTCTTCATCAGAGAAAAATATTGACAAAATGACCAAAATGTTAGATAACCTAACTGTTGAAATGTCTAAGCTAAAGGACCGAGGACAGATACCTGTGAGAGGCAAAGGGTTGTTCCTCAAAAATCTAATTTTGTCCCTTACAGAAGAGGCAACCCGCCAGTTAAGATCCTCCGAAGGGAAAGGAATCAAGGGGAAGATCAGAGAATCACAACTCCTTTTCATAATGTTATACTAGAAGAAGAGCCAAAATTCATTGATGAAGAAGGAGAGGCAGAAGACAACATCCACTGCATGGAATATGAAGTTGACTATTCTTTTCTGACACAGGCAGAATAAGAATCCCTAATTAATGAGCAGATTAGTGAAGAAACAGTATATCAGGCTGATGGTCAAGGAGGGTATAACCTAAGGTCCAGGCTGGTTGCTCCCCTTAAGAAGAATGTTGTTCCTGCCAAACAGCCTGTTGCACCTGCTAAAAAGGCTACTATTTTACCAAAGAAAATGGCTATCATTTCCAAACCATTGCAAAAACCAGCACCTTCATCAAGCCCTAATCAAGTCCAACTCAAAGCTCCAGTACATGAGGTAAGGTTTCCTGATAGACTGCATTATTCTTTCAACCTTGAGTCAGAGATTCAGAAATTGAAGATCCCTTTCCCATTAATCGAGCTAATGAAAAATGATGCATTCAAAACTTCCATACTAAATTCTCTTCAACCAAAGGTACATATTGATACTGACTTTGTAAATTTGCAAGATGATAAACCTATTGTAACCCTAGGCCCTATGATCAAAGACCTAAGGGATTCATGCCCACCTTTCTACATATCCTTGAATATCCATGATAAAGTCCTTCATAACTGTCTGTTGGACTCAGGAGCTTCCCATAACCTAAAGCCAAAAGTTGTGATGGATGAGCTTGGTGTCAGCATTGCAAATCCATACCATGATTTGTTCTCCTTTGACTCCAGAAAGGTCAAGTGCTTGGGCCTCATCAAAGACCTGGTTGTAAACCTATCTCAGCTACCTTCAAAAAGCATCATGATGGACATTGTAGTGGCTGATAACCCTCCCAAATTTGGTCTCTTACTGTCTTGATCATGGATTAAAAGGCTAGGTGGCACCCTTCAAATGGACCTTACGTATGCTACAATCCCGATGTTTGGAGGTGAGACCAAGAGACTTTACAAAGAGAATCAGCTTGCCTACATCATAAGCAATGAAAGGAATTCAATGAACCACCCCATCTATGTAGTAGACACTGATTTTGGGTCATGCATTCTACAAATAGATGATTCTCAGCAAACACCAGTCCAGCTTACCAAACCCACCTGTCAGCAGCCCGAGGAAGTGACCAAAGCAGTCTAGAACATGTATTTTGATGGAGCTAGTAGTCAGAACATAGCAGGTGCAGGTGTAGTATTGATCTCTCCATCCAAAGAGAATGTCATCTGTCTTATAAGCTTGACTTTAAAACCACTAACAATATAGCAGAATATGAATCCTTGCTACTAGGAGTTAAAGCTGCCAAGGAAATGGGGATCATGTGCGTGAGAATCTTTGGAGATGCAGACCTTATTATCCAACAGGTAAACAACACTTTTCAAGCAAAAAATGTCAGACTAAAGGCCTACAGGGACGAGGTATGGAAACCCAGAGACTCCTTTATGTATTTTGAACTATCATATATACCTAGGGCTTTCAATCACCTGGTTGATTCCATGGATGTCTCTACAAGTCTTTTTGTTCCTCCTTTACCTCCTAAGCTTAGCTATGATGTTCAGGTCAAGTACAGACCTTCCCTGCCAGATAATGTAAAATTTTGGAAGGTGTTTGAGAATGATGATGAGCTTAGTAAATTCCTCTAGCTAGTAGATGAATTCTCTGATATACATATAGATCCAGAAAACCTAAACATGGAAGAATCACAACAACTCAAGTTGAAAGATAAAGTAGTTGATCAGAATATTGTTCAATGACCAAGAAATTATATACCTCGGGGTCTAGTGCCTCTGGAAAAGATTTTTGATCATAATGAAATCCCTTTCAAGCCTTCCAAAAAGGAGCAAGACCCTGTTTTCCAAGAGAAAAACATAGGTATCCAAAGCCATCCAAAACTGATAAATTTTTCCACTAAGTTGACTGTTGATCAAAGGTCCAAATTGTGCAGCTTGATAAAAGAATTTGCTAATATTTTTGCTTGGGAGTACAGTGACCTGAAAACATATGACACCAATATCATCCATCACAGGATTCCTTTGGAGAAGGACACCATCCCTTTCAAACCGAAGCTGAGATCCATCAGTCCTATCCTACTTCCTGTAATTGAAAAAGAAATCCATAAGCTCCTCAAAGCCAAAATCATAATCCCCCTCAGGTATTCCAAGTGGATTGCAAACTTAGTGGTAGTAAGGAAGAAGAACGGGGAAATTAGGTTGTGTGTGGATTTTAGAAACCTGAACAAATGTTTGAAAAAAGACAACTATCCACTGCCCAAGATGGAACACCTATTGCAAAGAGTCTCAGGGGCTAGTGTCATGTCATTTTTGGATGGCTTCTCTGGATACAACCAAGTTGTTTTGCACCCTGATGACCAAGAGAAGACTGCTTTTACCACCCCCTGGGGCACTTTCATGTATGCTAAAATGCCATTTGGGTTGATGAATGTTGGGGCTACTTTTCAGAGAGCCATGATCCTAGCTTTCGTAGGGTTGAAAGATAAATTTGTGCTTATATACTTGGATGACCTAACTGTTTACTCTCACAGCCATCATGACCATTTGCAGCACTTGAGGAGGGTATTACTGAAGTGCAGGAGGTTTGGAATATCACTCAACCCTAAGAAGTCCCAATTTGCACTCAGTGAGGGGAAAATCCTAGGTCACATAGTCTCAGCTGAAGGTGTAAAGATTGATCCAGTAAGGGTGGAAGCAATCCAGAAGCTATCCATATCGAGGTCAAAAAGGGATATTCAGTCCTTTTTGGGTAAGATAAACTTTGTCAAGAGGTTCATCCCTAATTTCTCTGAGTTGGTAAAGCACATAACAGCTATGCTGAAAAAGGATGTAGAAATAAAATGGACTGACCAGGAAAGAAGCTCTTTCAAAGACATCAAGAAGGATATCATCGAAGCCCCAACCTTGATTAGTCCGTACTATACCAAGAATTTTTATATCTCCTCCTTTGCATCCTATGACATAGTTGCAGTTGTGCTGTTACAAAAAGATGATGAGGGTCTTGATCATACAATTGTATTCTTTAGCAAGACATTGAGGGATGTTGATCTGAAGTATGATCCAATTGAGAAATAGGCTTATGCTCTCATCAAGTCATTGAATACCTTCAGGATTTACATTCTCCATGCAAAATTTCTTGCCTA
Source organism: Pseudotsuga menziesii (assembly GCA_001517045.1). Taxonomy (NCBI): domain Eukaryota; kingdom Viridiplantae; phylum Streptophyta; class Pinopsida; order Pinales; family Pinaceae; genus Pseudotsuga; species Pseudotsuga menziesii. The sequence goes on from LPNX010897992.1 coordinate 272,833, forward strand.
TGTCCCTTCAGCTGCTGTGAAGGATGTTTTGACTTGACAACCTGACATTGATGGAAAGAGAGCTAAGTGGATTTCCAAGCTCATTGAGTTTGATATAAAGGTGAATCCCACTAAGCTAGTAAAAGGACTAGGTCTGGCCAAACTCATGGCTAAATAAAACTATGAACTAATGGGGATAAACTTCACTTGTGTCAATTCAGAAAAAATGCAAACTGTAGTAGCAGCAGAGGTAGTTCAAGATCAGAATGACATTCAACCAGTGGCTGAAAACCTGTATTCATGTGAGTGGTACTCGGGTATTATTCATTTTTTGCAGAAATTAGAAGTTCCTCCTGGTCTCACTCCCAATAAAGCACGAGCTCTTAAATTAAAATCTGTTAAATTTTGCATAGTTGATAAACTGTTGTACTGGAAAGATCTGTCTGAGGTTTTGTTGAGATGTCTAGATAAAGAAGAATTAGATCAGGTTATGCATCACTTTCATTCCAGCACATGTGGGGACCATCATTATTGGAAGACCACATCCCACAAGATACTGAGGGCAAGGTACTATTAGCCAGTCCTTTTTGCTGATGTGTGTACTTTTGTGAGGACCTGTGACCAATGCCAAAGATTTTTAGGGAAGCAGCAGCTCAAATCCTTGCCCCTTAGGCCTATTGTAGTGAATGGGCCTTTCCAGCAATGGGGTCTGGATTTCATAGGTGAAATAAATCCATCTTCCAGTGGGTAGCATAAATGGATCCTAGTAGCCATAGACTACTTTACGAAGTGGATAGAGGCAGTACCCACAATGAATGCAACTCATCAAGTCATCATGATTTTTTTATATGAGAATATATTTATCAGGTTTGGCTGCCCAGTAAGGTTAGCGAATGATAATGCACCATATTTCAAAGCCGGAGCATTGGTTAAGATGTGTGAATTAATGGGCATTAAGCTGGTGCATTCCACATCCTATTATCCTCAAGGCAATGGCCTGGCTGAGTCATCCAACAAAAGCCTAGTCAGGATCATCAGAAAACTATTAGAGACAAATCAGAAAAGCTGGGATTCTAAGCTAAAGTTTGCTTTATGGGCTCATAGGGTAACAGACAAAATATCTATAGGGACTTCTCCATTAAAATTAGTTTATGGTACGGAGGCCATTTTTCCCATTCATCTCATTCTGCCAGTGGCAAAATTCTTTCAGGAAGAGGAAGATGAACCAAATGATATGGTGAGGAGGATGATGGATTTGGTGGAGTTGTAGCAAGTCAGGGAACAAGTGATAGGAAAATTAGAAGCCCATCAACAGAGGATGAAGGTCATGTTTGACAAAAGGGAAAAAGTGGACAACTTTAAGGTTGGAGATTGGGTCCTCAAGTCGGATACTGTCAGGCAGGACAAGGGCAAACATGGAAAGTTTGACTCTTTGTGGATTGGCCCTTTTGTGATAGCTCAGGTACAAAATAACAACACCTTCAAATTGCAGAATCTGAAAGGGGAAGAGGTGTTTGATGGCCCAGTGAATGGGCGTTTTCTGAAACTTTACTTTATTTGAGGCTCTGAGGCCTTGTTATTGTAAATTAGTAGTTAGTAGGTTGTTTTTTCTTACAGAATAAACTCAATGCCCAATGGAACAGTAAATGATAGTGTTAGGTTTTTAGTTATTTTCAAGGAAAGGCATTTTGGTCTAGGGTTCTTGGGACCTCACAGGGAGGTTCCCATCCCCAAGTAGGAGCCAGATGTTATCTCCCAAAAGGAGCCAGATGTTATCTCCCAAAAGGAGCCAGATGTTGATAGTATGAAGAATTCGAGTCATGTTATGAAAGATTTAAAGATGCCTAACAAATTGAAGGTCTTTGGTTTTGCTATGGTTGAAGAAATTGGAAGTTTTAGCTTTCGGTGGCTTAGGCGAGGTTCTTAACATCTCATTAGCCACCGAAAGGATTTGTTTCGGTAGGTAACAGTTTAACGCAGGATAAAGGTTAACCACCGAAAGCAAGCCCGATCAATTAAATGGTAAAATCACTTTCGATGGCTTAGGCGAGACTTCAAAAATCTCATTATCCACCGAAAAGTGTTGGTTTCGGCAACTTACTGAACAGTCCAAGAAGGGCGTTAACCACCCAAAGCAGGCAAAAAGGTGTTGGGGAAAAAATAGTTTCAGTGGCTTAGGTGAAATCTCTGATGTTTCATTAGCCACCGAAAGGACGGGCTTTCGGTGTTTAAAAGGGATATCCGGAGAGAAAACGGTATCGATGGCTTGGGCGAAAGGATTAGCATTTCATTAGCCACCAAAAGCCTTGTTTTCGGCGACTAGCAGACAAATTCCTGAAGGCCTTTAACCGTCGAAAAGGTAAAAAGAAAGAAACGGTTAGAAACCCATCAAATCAGAGCCCTTCAGCAAAATAGCGATCATCAAAGGGCGTGATAACCCACCGAAAGGACAGGAGGCTACATCAAGGAGTGAGGAAATGAGTGAGGAGTTCGTTGTTAAATTGATAAGGACTGATGTGATTTAAAACTATCCTTCTCACTCCATCTATCCAAAGAACTGCATACAATCCCCAATGAGTATCCAGGTTGATTTTAACATGATTTTTGGGCAAGGGGTCTCGAAAATATCAAATAGAGTCATCACCCTCTGACCTAAGCATCAATCATGCAGGTGAAAGCCCTCATAATCAGTGCCAAATATTCAGTACACTCCACCCTCGACTTTAGCATTTCTGTCCACCAGAAAGCCATCTCTGAGAAGCAGCCTACTAAAGCACTATCCTACGGAACTTGAATTTATTGTTGCAGGTACCTAGGAGTGGCATTCAGCAAAATGAAGAAGGGAGGACCTACTCATAGGCAGGAGTTGGGAGACATCAGCTACTTGGAGGCACATCCAGAAGTCTATCACTTTTTCAAGGATGTTGGATGCTATATATTTTGTGAGAAGATTCAAGGTTCAGACCAGCAGGTGGCTGAGGCATTTTCCCTCTCTTTCGATGGTTCCAAGGCAGTCATAGGTAAAGAAGAATTCTTGATAGATGAAACCCTAATTACTAAAGGGACTGAACTCCCTAGCACAGGAGAGAAGTGGTTTAAGACCACCATACCAAAGGATGTAGAGTTCAGATCTTACCTGAAGCCTGAATATAGGGAGCTGGTGTGGAAGAAAAGTGTACCATCCTCCTGGCTAGAAGAGAGCTGGCAGCAACTGCTGAAGGCCATTGTGGTCTACATAACATGTGAAGGGAGATACAGCAGAGCCATGATTTACCATTTTAAATTGATGAACCACTTCACAGGGAAAAGCCCACTAAATTTGCCTTTTTACTTACACAGTAGTTTGGCAAAAATGGCACACCAAGTGAAGGCCCAGCCAACCAAGATTGCTGGCAGACTGTCTCATCATGGCCTTATCCAACTTCTGATCCAAGAATTGCTGAAAAGGAGAAATATGGCATGGGCTTATTTCTTATTTTGGAATGGTTTTGAAACAGGCCTTCAGCCAGAATAAAAGGGGAAGTCTCCTACTAAAAAATACAGCACACCAAGAAGTAGGAAAAGGAAGAGAAGGGATATATCCCTAGCAGCAGCAGAACAGCCTCCTTCCTCTTCCAAAGCCAAGAAGTCAAAAGAAACTTGGATTTCAGTGAAAAGGGCCAGGAAGTTACAACACACAGTGAGAACATTTTGAAGCTACCCTACTCAGATTCAGAAGAGGAACAAGAGGAAGGTGTAGACCTAGCATTGCAAGTTATAACAGAGATTAAATAACTACCATCACCTACACCAAAAGAGCAAGATGAACCAGTAGAGAAGGCTTCCTCTAGCAAGCCCAAGACCCAAAGGATAAATGAGTCGCTGAGGCAAGTGTATGAGATGGAAATTTTAGAAAGGGAGATAAAGAAAAATAATGCTACATTGACTAGTAGGAACAAGTTACTGCATAAATATTACCTGAAGATGAGAGGAAGGTATGATTTCCTAAAAAGACTAAATGAAAGATACCTAAAAGACAACATAAGGCTATATAGAATGATTAGGCTTTAGATATTGCAGACGAAGGAAGACAAACTAAACCCTAGCACTCACCTCACATTGGAAACCCTAGCTGAAGCTGCAGTAAGCCTTCAGCCTCCAGAAGAAAGCCAGGTTGTTGTTAACCTTCCTAACATAGAGCCTGTTGAAGAAGAAAGCTAAGCAGACAAACTTGAAAGAAAAATTTTGGAGGTGGCTTAAGAATTTTTGAAGAACGGGGCTTTCGATGGCTTAGGCGGACGCTGAGGTAGTTCATTAGCCACCAAAAGCATCACTTTCAGCAACTAACAGTTCTGATATTTTGGCCTCTTAACCATCAAAAGCAGAAAGAGGCATAGGATCAAATTTTGACATGAAGGAGAAGTTTTGGGCGAACATGGATAGCTCAGGGATGAAGTATAAAGATGAAGGACACTGAAGAAAACATCAGGGAAGGTATGCTTCAATTTTGCTGTGACATGATAGTAGAAAAGGTCACCAACACTTAACTGTCAAAGTGAAACAGTGACTTAACCAATAGAGGACTAGTGGCAGTAATTTCCAGTACTTACTTTAGTTATCAGAAGGTTCAAACAGTGAACGAATTCTACAGTTAGTTAGACTAGTAGTTAATTAGGGTTTTTTGACCTAATTATGCAAAAATAATTATTTTGTCTATTTTTAGTAAATCAGATCCAATTTTTCAGGATCTGAATATTTTTGTAAAGGCTATAAAGCCTAAGACTTATTTTATTAAAAGCGTTCGACTTCGGGGACTTGTAGACCACTACTATTGTCAAGCTTCTCATCTTGCTCATGACCTAATATAAGCTCTTTTGTTATCATATGTTCAGCTTCCATTTTTTGTCTAGTCTGTGCTTATGCTTGAATGTGTTATTCAGGTTTTATTCAGGTTAATTGATGTCTGATAGCTATCATCCTATTGGCATATTGATGATTTGAATTATAAGTGCTTTCCTTGTCATGATTAGCCATTTATTTATATTTGTTTTATGTATGAATCTGCCAGCATGATAAGTTCTCCATCTCTACACCATATTGTCAACCTCTGAACAGTGGTAATTAGAAGCCTTATCCATGATTGAGTTTCATGCATGTCTTGAGAGTGTAAGGTTCTATAGGTTACCTGACTTGATCCATTTAGAAAACGCTAAAAACATTTAAGTTACCAGGCATCCTCGAGCTGCAACCTAGAGGAGTTTCCTGGAGCAATAACACCTAAGAAGACTCGAAACAGTATTTTATATTATTCATTGGCGTACTATTGACCTGACTTGCAATGGAGGCTTTACCTCATGACTCTATGATAACCAATTACAATAGTAACATCCCGACGGAGGAATAACAACATCTCCTTTGGGGTACATCAGTAAAATACATTTAGAATATCCTTTGAAGTTACAATATTTCAACAGAAATCCCCATCTACAATATCTCTAATATGCAGGTCCTTTTCCTGGAGTTCTCTAAGGGACATCCAAAAGTCTTTTTTTGTATGATACAGCACTATCCCGTTACAATTACAAATTCAGAAATGTTGATTCTCTTTTGAATCGACCAATTCAACCATTATCCAGTTATTATTTCTCTAAACCTACACTAATGAAAACTGTCTCTTATCCCACTAGTTGCCCAGACCACCCGATGAGCCAATTGAGCTTATCGATGCACCTTCTCCATTCTTCCGTATTTTTTTCAAAACCTTTGTACTTTCTTCTTTACCCATATTAGTCTCTTGGATCAAGAGTAAGGAAATTTTATATTTTCTTACCATTTACTTTATTGTTTCAATCTTTGATTTTCCTCCTAAACCCTTGTAGTTCCAAGATACATTTTTCATTACTTCTTGGAGTTGAGAGAGGAGAGCCTAGTATTACATTTCTCTTGTTCCTCGTGAATCTGTTTTCCTAATGAGTTAAGGACCTTTAGATGTTGTTCCGAGATGAATTGCTTCCCTTCTGCTTTTTATTTTTTGGTGTGCTCTTCTCTATGAGTTCTATTAGGCTTTCTTTCCTTTTTCCCGTAAAATGTTTCCCAGTTTCCTTGTATTCTAAAGTTTCTTCTTATGACATTCTAAACTTAGATATGGTTAATCATATCTGCAATATTTACCATAACATATAATCAAAAATAATTACCAATATGACAAATCTACTTACTTAATTGTGGCTTGGCTCTCACTAAGTCACTACTCTCTGAAATCAATTTCCTCAAAGAAATTTTGATATAACTCTACCAATATCATCATTATATAAGCGAAAGACATTGAATAATCCATTATATTCCCCAAATAATTAGATATTTCTCTCTTTTATTGTCGCGAAATTTTTTTTATCTTTGTTTTCAACCAACAATAGTGCACATGCCATATGTCTAATACATCATTGTGGATGAACAATATTTAGTGAAATAAAACCAACAGTAAGTAAATACACAAAAAAACATGAAGGAAGGAAAGACAATTAAGAGATTTGCACACCTTATTGTCTCGAAATATGCGTAGGCATTGTCAAAAAAGAAAGGATAAAGCTTCCCATGTGGGATAGGCAGGCCAAATACATCGTTGAGATGCTCGCAACCATAGTGTGACTATTTTTTTCTCTACATTCTTTAATGTGACGCGGCTGAAAGGAATGTTATTTTATATGTGTATAAAGGAAGAGTGTTATAAAGGATATTCCCATACAAATGATTTCATGAATATAATATTAAATAATTATAATGTGTATGGTCAACAAGGCCACTTGAAACAAGCATTTCATCCATACATATTTCAAAAATAAATTCCTTAGGAAAGAATTTCATGAATTCAAATTGCATAATAAAAGCATTGAGCTTGTAAATTAGGCCACTAAAAACGAGTAATACATGAATATATTTTACATAAAATAACCCCAACATGTTAAATAAGGTTGCTTGAACAATAAAATTGGTATGATAATTATGAACCCTTGAATTAAGCATTTTAAGGACTCATATCATAGAGCAATGGCAGTGTCCTGGTAGCAAGTCTATTATAAAATTTTCAACATGAAGAATTATGTTGGCTCAGTCAATAATGTGAATAGAAACCAAAATAGCTTGTAACTGTTTATGGAACATTAGGAGCGTTTTGAGGTCAAAAAATGGGCCTTAAAACAAAAATTGTACTCTTAAAAATCATTTTATAAGAACCAATAGGATTCAAGATGATGATGTCAACCATAAGGGTGAAATTTGTAAAAAATTGCATCTCTACCCATTACAAGCAAATTTTCACAGGTATATTGCGTAACAAGCATTTGAAAATGCAGGTATATTACGTAATAGGCATATTGCGTAACAAGTATATTGTGTAATAGGAATTTGAAAATGCAAGTATATTATGAAACATGAATTACATAAAAAGGAAAAATATTTGCAAAATTTCAATTTTAAAAAAAAACTTCTCAACATATATCTCTCTATAATGTAACCATGGCCACCATAAAAAATAAGAGAGACAAACGTAATAATAACACTATATATAATGCAGGTTCCTATAGAATGCTCAAAATGACAAAAAATAACATCAACATATATCTATCTATAGAGTCGATATGACATAAATTATATGCATTGGATATTTCTCTATAACAACAACATCACCATTATGGCATGAGTAAAATTAATATACACAATTATGGTTTTTCACATAAAATCAAACACCATTTTCACATGATTATGGATTTTGAGTTAAAAGAAAATATTTTTTGAATCTATACTATTTAAACAAACCCCAACTTGGATATATATGTCAAGGTTTTCCTTTAAAAATAGAATCTAATGAATATATTTATCACTATAAAATGAGCATGAAACCCATGGCATGACACACCAAAAAAAGAATTCCATATGAGAGTACTTTCTTTAAACATGGCAAGAAATGAAGGAGCTATGCAATCCTTGGATTCTTTAGATTTATCTCAGCGTTGTACATGACCCTCATATTTTTTCATTAACATAGTAGCAAGCTACACTTCATAGTCCAAACAAATTAGTTATATTGTTTTGAAGTTGTCAAGACGTTCGAATAATGATGTTTCAACCTAAATGTGCCTATTGTTAGGATATTAAGACACTTAGAAGTTAGTTAAGATCAACTTGGTATAATGTGTCTTTAGTTAAGATCAACTTGGTATAATGTGTCTTTAGGTAAAGTGTGTTTCTTTAGTATGCATTAGTACACATTTGTACATATGTAATTTGATGTTCACAATATTTTCAAGACACAAAGTGATCCAACAGTTCACTCTCGCCTCGATATTAATGACCATTGATTCATGAATTAATACTCAATTTGTCCAAGATCTCTATTTAAAGAGCATGGAGGGTGATTTTCTTGATAATAGATTGTGAGAAACTCATTATCTTGTTTATTTTATTTTGCATAATATATTGCCTCAAGTAGATATTTGGTTGGGGTTGTGGATTGGTCACTCTTCGATGGTTTTAACCACATAAAAACATCGATGTGTTGATATGTGATATGTTTGTCTGAGTAGTTTCTAAAGGTGTTTTATCTTTTGGAAATATCATGTGATAGTCGAACATGGTATCAAAGCTCTTATGAAATTTTGTTTTTATTCACGAACGAGATCTTGAATCGATGTTGTAATATGCATCAAAGGTTTTATACTTTCTAATATTTATGTACAGTTCTGGGATAAGAGAGATTCTCCATTGCATTTGGATCACTTTAGTTGGAAATGGTTTTCGTTTCACTGAAAAATGATTTTGTTTTCCCAAGATACATCAATTTTACCAGATCTAGAGGTATATTGTTTATAGTTACACATTTTTTGAAAGTCATTCTCATATATTTTCATATTCTAGCTTGGTTTTTTTTAAGTATTCTCATCTTTTTTACACTTTGGGGTTTTTATGTTATGTGTATTCTTTGTCATGCGCTTTGTGCAAACTCAATAAACCATAAACATCAAGAAAAGTTGCATTTTTTTGGTACTCTAACATGTTGGATCCTTTGGTTCATTAGTAACCTCACCTTGTCAGATATTGCAGTAGCTGCGCTTTGTGGGAAATGACCATTGTGGGAGTTGACCGCCAAGGGATTTGACCATTAATGGTGTTGACCACTGACTAAAATATGAAGTATTGATGTCCACTTATAACTACCTTGGATTTTTTAATACACTCTTTATGGACCTTTATTCTTGTGGTTAATAGTTTGTGTCCCTACCCAAACCTATTTATAGATAGCCTTATTGGATGGTCTATCACCCTAGTTGATAATGTGAGTCTCATTTTGGATCATTGATCATATGCTTAAGTGCTAATCAGTGTCTATTGACACCACCATTATTCTAGGAATCTATTTTCGCTTTCTGTTCTTTAATGCATGCTCCAACATGGTATCAGAGCTCGATGGTGTTCGTGATCTAGATTTTGCAGAATGAGGAGATTTTCGTCTATGGTTTTATGAGCTACCTTTTGGGTAGAGTAGAATGGTGAATCAATAGATTCGACTATCGTACCCTAAATTTGGCATTATCTAAATTTTTGGGTATTTCATGATCAACACATTTCTATGGGCTTGAAGATGTAACCATCAGAAGGATGGTGAATAATGGTATTCACTAGTTAATGAGTTATGGAGTGTTATTTATTTAGACTTACTATGCCCTAGATTTATCATATGAAATTTTTTGGGGTCTAAAATGGGCCTTATAAGAAAACGCGCCAACAATCAATTTTGTGAGTTGGAATTCAAGAACCAATAGATTTTCAATAAAATGAGTCAACCATAATGATTGAATTAACATATTTGTCATAAAAGAAAACTACTTTTTTTGTTCATATTTTCGATATATCTCCCTGTGTTTTTACTCAAATTTCAGGCGAGAGAGCTTGTTGGATGCGGAATTTAATTTCGCATCCAACGACTACCCATACTACATACTTTTGACGGACCCCTCTACCCTAAAAATAAGAAATACCTGAAAAATCGTGATGATGACATCATCACATTTTTTCAGGTATTTCTTATTTTTGGGGTACGGGGTCCATCAAAAGTATGCAGTGTGGATACTCGTTGGATGCAAAATTAAATTTGGCATCCAACGAGCTCTCCTGGTTGGAATTTGAATAAAAACAAAGGGAGATATGTCGAAAATACGAACAAAAAAAGTAGTTTTTTTCATTCTTCCTCCAAAATTAATAACTATTATTTTATTATTTTAACTATTATTTTATCATTTTCCTTAGGAGGCCCATTTTAGACCTCAAATTTCCTCTAATGTATTGCTCAACGAAATATCGGTCAACGATAATTTTTTGACTAGAGATGATATTATCGTGTGAACAATCGAATGGTGAATCGACTCGATGAGCAAATTTCATCCTAGATCTATTGACTTGCATGAATTTCTGAAGGTCCTTGATTGAGCATCGAATAGCGACTGCACTTGGCTTGGTTCCCTTCGGGTAATTGACTTATTGAGATGTGAACTATTTGGAATTTGGTCGACTAGCATATGCTCGAATTGGTATAAGTCGACAAGTGCAAATTAAGACAGCCATTTCTTGATTGTGCATTGAAATCCTATTTAAGATAGGTATGATTAGTGAATATGAATATAAAGCTCTTCCATAAACTTCATGAGATTCAGGAAAAGAAGGCCATCACTTTAGAAGATTCTCATAACCAACTTCGTCAAGAAGTAGAATACTTGCAGAATTTCATTGTAGAGTTACAAACTAAGAATCAACAATTGAAGAATGAATTGGTGATCGCCCATACCCGTTCAGAAGAAGAGGCTACCCTTTTTCAAACCATTGTTTTGCAATGGGTTGATGAGAAATATCGATATATTTTTGTGCTAGAAAGTACCATAGAAAGTATTTTCCAGCATTTGGAAGATGAATTTGAAGATAATTCTGATTTGGTTGATGACTTGGAAGCAGGGGTGAAATTCCTCTCTCATGAAGATATTAATGGCTTGAACATGAATATTGGTATACTGGAAGCAGAGAATTTCCAGCTGCCTAATGAGGCTTCTCACTTGTAGGTTTTTGTTTATTGTAATGTTCTGTTTTTTTATAAAAAGGGAATAACTGAGGACTGATATCACTAGGAGCATAAGGTACATCAATTCAGTATTATTAAGTCATCAGTGTAGAAGGAGGTCCATCAGAGTTCATATCCTAAAGCATGCAGAGCATGCAGGCCTTGTTTAGTCAGTATTAAAGTCAACATCAAATTAGAATTGCATGTATGCAAAAGTGAAGCATAAACCCTAAAATCATATGAAGTCTATTTAAGAAGGGTTATGGGACTAAAGGAAATATCTATTGTTATTGTTGATTGATTTTGGAGTTTCGAGCAGTAGCACAGCATGCAGCTGCGGTAGTTGGGGTTGGAGACGATGTATTCAGCTAGTGAGGGTTTGGCAGTGAGATATCTTCCCTAGTCTCTTATTGGGATAGATCATCCAGTTTTATCCATTGCATCCATCATATACTACAGTATTCGGGGATCCAACACATTCCAAAGGTTATTAGTAGATCCATGTTTTGCAGCTAGAAGTAGTAGGGAAAACACAGAAGGATTAGTTGGGACCACAAAAACCAGTCTTTCCTCTACATGTTAGCTTCCTCTTTCTCAGTAGTCCTATCCTACGGTATGCAGTGATTATCAGCCATCAGTTTGCTCACCTGGAGCAGCTATCAGCCATCAGTTTGCTCACCTGAAGCAGCCATCAACCAAACATATCAGTTGGGGGCGTGAACAGCAAAAATTCTAATCAATTCACTAGGGAACTTAGAGGCATCCAAACCTCCACATGTTCCAGGCTGTCTCTCTGGCATCAGTAGATGGACAAGCTCAGAAAGTTTCAGCCCAAATAGACCTCTCTTCCTACAAAAACATCACCTTTAGTCTGGAGGGTTTTTACGGTACGGCGGGGTGGTAACACCAGAGGAAAAGAGCATTATTAGACCACCCATATAGATCCTTATGCATGCAGCTATCTCTAGAGTCATTATCAGCCAGAATATCAGTGGTGAGTGTTAATTTCTCTCTGCAAAACCCTAACCCTAATTCAGCTATATTTTAGGGAATTTTTGCATGGCGAGTTTGCATGCATAGTTATTTTGCAAGTTTGTATGAGATTGAGTGTGTGTGTCATCACTATCATAGAACATTAGAGAATATCAATATTTGGGATATTACAGTGGTATCAAAGCTATTTTCCTTGCCAGTTGTGGGCATGCGAAATTGTAAATAAACTCAAAATACCCATACAACATTACTTACCGGAGACAGAGGTTTAGAAACAGTGATAGAGGAGAAGAGGAGTTAGAGGACATAGAGTTGGGGGACAGAGAGTATCAATTTGGAAAGGGAAAAGAAACAATGGTCGATGATCATAAAATAGCTTTCAAAAGTCTCATATCAGCCATAAAATAACTCACTACTGGGAAAAATGAAATGTTGAGTACCTTCAGGAAAATGACAGAGAAAAATGGGCCCACCCCACACAGTCCTTTGTTTCCCAATAGTGATAGGGTATCCACCAGTAGTAGTGGGGATCACTTACATACCAACATGCAGAGTTGTCCCCATATATAGAACAAGCCTTCCCGACCTACCATGCCTCAATTCTTAGATAGTCCAGCTGCAGTGCCTCTAGCACAAGTAGAACCAGACAAATCCATGAGTGCCTATCTGAGAGAGTATAGAGCTTTAGGAGATGACTTACATTCAGCCATGAACTTCACTGACTTCTGCCACTTTAAAAGTAAGAACAAACCCAGAGCTTACAATATTCCATTTAACCAGAACTATGATTTATAGTGTACCATAGGGAAACTGACTATCCCTACCTTTGAGGGTACCCAGGGTGGCCCAGCTCAGAATTGGGTGCATAAGTTGGATACATACTTCCAGCTCAACTCCATGATTGAGACAGATGCCATTAAATTGGCTACTTTGGATTTGGATGAGGATCTCCTTAAAGGCATAGTTGGGAGAGTGAAGAAATATGAGAATGAAGTACATGTTGTTGGTGAGCTTGATTTGGAGTTAACAGTACATGATGAGGATGTGCATGAGGATATAGCATTAGAGCCATCCTGTGAGTCTAACGATACCGACACATTCGCTAGTCAGATTGTGGTCAAGTCGTATGATGATTTGGAGTTGGTATACTCTTCATCACCTACATCAGGAGTCCAAACAATTATGACAGATGAAATACATGTGGTGCAAGGCAATGAGCACAACAGTCGACATAGTGGGCAGTCACACATGGAGGTTAGGGAGAGTTTATACATGCATGAGATAGAGCTTCCAGATGATAGACACCGAAAGAAGATTGAACATGTTAAAGAAAGCATTCTAGCAATGAAAGAGAGGACCAAGATACTCTGAAACACCATAGTACAATGAGATGTTGAGCTTACAGTTCTTCGAGTTGTATGTAGCAAGTTAGCGATCAGGATTTCTAGTATTGAAGAGCAGTTGGATTCCTTGATGGGGCACCAAAAGAAACATACTATTGCATTTCAAATCAGTCCTCTTCAGGATTACATAAACAAGGCTTGTAGTAGCTTGAGTCCATATTTGCATAATGGTGGATGGTTTTTACAGGTTGGCCAGGATCGAGAAATTGGGCAGCAGTATATGAGAATTCCAGTTGAAATTAGAAGGGAGGAATGTCAGCTTTGTAGGATTATTCCTTGTGATGGTGCTTATGGACAAGGTCCTTTTTGGTAGGATTATTCCTTGTGATGATGCTTATGGACAAGGTCCTTTTTGGGATGAAAGATGCACAAGTTTGCATTGGGATCCAGGTGGGAGACCTTATGAGGGATGGATACAATGTTTAATGATGGGGTTACTGGGGAGTCTTTATGATGCTCCTTGTGTCGATACTACAAAGGGTAGCAGTGGATTAATTTTGACCTCTGCAATTCTCAGATTGATATGGGACCCTGGGATTACAGTGACTGGTAGTTTGGTGATTGCTAGAGGATGCTTTCAAGAGGTCTATTATGATGGTACCTCATTGACAGCTTGGTTAGTTACTCTACTTATAGGAGGATTCCATGGGATATCTTGTGATGGTACCATGTAGTGCAGTGCTTTGAGCAGAGGGTGCTACAAATATTCTAGAATAATTTGGGACCCTGGGATCATCCCCGGATTCAGTTGGTTCAGTTTGATTGATTGTGGAGTTGTGTTGGCATTACTTGAGGACAAGCAATATTTGGTGAGGGAGGACTGTAATGTTCCATTTTTTTATAAAAAGGGAATAACTGAGGACTGATAGCACTAGGAGTATAAGGTACATCAATTCGGTATTATTAAGTCATCAATGTAGAAGGAGGGCCATTAGAGTTCATGTGGAGCATGCAGGCCTTGTTTAGTCAATATTAAATTCAACATCAAATTAGAATTGCATGCATGCAAAAGTGAAGCATAAACCCTAAAAGTAAAATGCAAACCCTAAAAGAATATGAAGATCTATTTAAGAAGGGTTATGGGACTAAAGGAAATATCTATTGTTATTATTAATTGATTTTGGAGTTTCAAGCAGCAGCACAGCATGCAACCGCGGCAGTTGGGGTTGGAGACGGTGTCTTCAGCTAGCAACGGTTCGACAGTGATATATCTTCCCTAGTCTCTTATTGGGATAGATCATCTAGGTTTATCCATTGCATCCATCATATACTACAGTATTTGGGGATCCAGCACACGTTTTGCAGCCGGAAGTAGCAGGGAAAACACAGAAGGATTCATTGGGACCACAAAACCTAGTCTTTCCTCCGCATGTCAGCTTCATATTTATCAGTAGGCATATCCTACGGTATGCAATGATTATTAGCCATTAGTTTTCTCACCTGGAGCAACTATCAGCCAAACAGATCAGTTGGGAGCGTGAGCAGCAGAACTGGTAATCAATTCGCTAGGGCACTTAGAGGCATCCAAACCTCCGCATGTGCCATCCCATATCTCCGCCATCAGTAGATGGACAAGCTCAAAAAGTTTCATCCCAAATGGACCTCTCCTCCTACAAAAATGTCACCTTCAGTCTGGAGGGTTTTTATGACAATGCAGGGCGATAACACTAGAGGAAAAGAGCATTATTAGACCACCCATCCAGATCCTTATGCATGCAGCTATCTCTGGATTCATTATCAGCCAAAATATCAGTGGTAAGTGTTAATTTCTCTCTGCAAAACCCTAACCCTAATTCAGCTATATTTTAGGGAATTTTTGCATGGAAAGTTTGCATGCACAGTTATTTTGCAAATTTGTATGAGATTGAGTGTGCGAGTCAGCACTATCATAGAACATTAGAGAATATCAGTATTTGGGATATTACATTTATGAACTTCATGATGAAGTTTCCCCTCGTCAAGAAAACAATAATCATTTGTTTGAGGAATATAAAGCTTTGAAAAAATATTATGATGCTTTGTTGTTGCAGCTAACTAAAAAGGATGAGACTATAAATGGATTGCAGGTTCACAAACATAGTTTTGAACAAGAGGTGTGTAGATTGTAGATTGTTGAGAAGAAAGTTATTGAGAAGCGATTTGTTGAGAATAAGATTACCACGGTCTTGGCTATTGAGCAGTTGACTATTGTCGCTGAGTCGATAAGCTCACCCATGGGAGTCCAAAAATAGTTTAAAGAAGACTCCAATAGGTTTCTTTTACGTGATGAATAGGTTTTATGAGCCTGAAAAGACTCGGAACTGTGATACTAGGTTTTGGGAGCGTGATCAAAGTGTCGAAATGAACGCTCAAGGACCTTTTCTGTTTTTCAAAAGTAAGAAAAAGTCAAAAATGAACTTTCCCATAGCCAATACTGTTTATTTTCATCCTTGCAAGACTCTTAAAAAGATTATTAGTCTCCCAAAACATTTAAAATGACTTTCATAAACTATGTAAAAGGGTATTTTTTATATAAAAAAATGATTTAAAAACATTAAAATAATACAAAACCCTATAAAATATGTTACAAAAGGAAAGTACAATAGTAAAAATCAAAACACTTACCATTTTACCAAATCTTGGAGCATTTTGGGATATTTTGAGGTGTAGATTTCAACCGGAGATTGTGAAGCCATCGTCCATCCATTTTTCACACCATCAGAACCAGGCAATAGCTAGCACCCTTCCCTTCCTTTCTATGGTTTCCATTTTTTAATGTTGTTGATTTTTTGAGTTTAATGGGTCAACCTAAAACACCAACGGCGGGAACCGCGCTTGGCCTTTACAAGTAAGGTGATGCCCGATGAAAACCGCAGTTTTTTAGTTATACTCAGACGGTGGCACTGCTCTGTCTCAATGGAGAAGAGGCGGTGCCGACCGTGAGCTCAAAAAACAATTTGCCCTAGCCATATACAAAAAAATTTAGCCATTTTAATGATGAAATGTGTTTCTAACTAGCTCATTGATGATTTTTGGCATGTTTATTTGGTCAAAAAATGGTGATTTTGAAGGAATGGCAACATGATGATGATGATGCCCTAGCCGCAAGAAATGCGGGTTGCTTAGCTACTTTGAGAGGTTGTGGCCTCTTGAAATTCTCCTGTGCAGCTAGCATGATTTACCATGCACGCCTACTAGGTACATCCTACAAATGTGCAATCCATAACAACAACATTTTGAGGTGGGACCTCATATTTTGACTGTGGAGGTGGAAGCTATCTACTTCCTGAAAAGGATATCTAGACAGGGAGAACCTATTTCTCCGACTGGTTCTTGAGGTGGGGATGTCACTACACAAGAGTTGATTGATTGCCATTTCTTTCCTGGTACCAAAATGTCAAGTAAGAAGATCCCTATCAAGGCTATAAGGGATCTACCGCTTTGAGCTATTATGTTTACCATGCAGAGCGTGGTTGGGAGCCAAGGTCCCCACCAAGTATCCCGGGCACATCTGCTATATGCCCTGGAAGCCATGGCACCCACGTTATATAACTAAGCCGTGGCACTTTTACCTGTATTCAAGGATCAGCTTACGAATTGTCGGTAAGGAGAGCTAAAGCAGTTTGGATATGGGACCATACTAGCATGCTTCTTCTTTGAGAGGGTACCCCTCATGCGGCCCTAGGTTGTATTTACATATCTTAGAGCTAATGACCCCGACATGGTGTGGTGGGTGGATATCATGGCCCGCAGAGGAGGTGGCGGGACCAAGGTGAAGTTCGAGGCCGCCTTCTTCCGCTGGCTAAGTGATCAAATCATCATGATTGAGGATTATGCATATGCAGGGGCCAACTTTCGAGGCGATCCTGACCTACCACTACCACCTGGGGCTTAGTGGGGTGACATCGGTAAGAAGCAAAACCTAAGATGTTGATTATGTTTTTATATTTTTCATGTTTTTATGATTTTTATAGATGATAACAAAACCTGAATTATACATGTAGATGTTGGTGATGCACAACCTGGGGGATCCTCCCCAATGGATAGGCGAGCAAGAGCTCGCTTTGTCCATAGAGGCAATGATGAGCTCATAGAACTGGAGGAGAACCTGGATCGATTGAATCTGGATATCTTGGATGCTGATATAGATTACCTCCCTAGGAGGTTTTAGAGACATACTGCAGGGGTATCAAATCATTTCAGTCGCTTTCTACACAAAGTAGAAAGGGCCATTATGTGCTACCACGAGCACCATTAGAGTAGTTTGCATGCTTTATCCCTGAAAGCTTAGCTAGCTTCAGGATTTTTGTATCATTTTGTATGCATGAAAGCCACAATGCTTCAGACAAGGTCTCATGACCATATTTTTTGTAAAAACACTTTTTATACATATATATATATATAGAATCAGTTGCAGTGTTTACATGTGTTTCAAATGGATGAATTGGATTTACATGAGTTTTACATGTTTCTACTATTTATTTTACATTATGATTGACCATGTTTTTTTTTAATGAGTTATGAATGGGAAATATGCCAGTCCAGGATAAAATTTGCCAATGAATCAGCAATCATATTATCAGGCCTAGGGATATATGCCTATAAGTGATGAAATCAAAAGACATTTCTAACAAACACACTCTTCGAAAGAGGTGGAGAAGTGTAGGGTTTCTGATAGTGTAGATGTGATTTAAGTGAAAAAACACTAATTAAGAGTCCATAAACACCACCAACTCATGAATGCCCGAGATGTAGCCTCAGTGAGTAAACCTATAACTACCTGATACTCGACAATGTTGTTGGTAGCCAAACCAATACAGACCGCACCTGAACTATCTAAATCCTGAGCTGGGGAATAAAACACCCAAGCCGCTGAAGCAAGGTTCAAGGTATGACGACATGCACCATCAGTGAAACTGTAGAAAGCCATCCAATCTGCATAACCAAAACATGGTATAAACAGTATGGACATCAACTCAAAACCATATTGAAAATGACAAAACACACTGAAATCCAAATATACATATATACAAGGTACCATACATAAATTTCTTAGGCATAGTACCTCTTTAGGTACAACCCATTGTGAGGTTTCCCGAAGGGTATCCCATCATAATCTATGAGCTCATAAGCCCCTTTCTCTAAGACCTTGTTAACAATAAAGGGACCATACCACATGGATTCAAACGTTCCCTTCCCTAGTTTATCGTGTCTCTGAACGTAAGTCAGGAATAGGTCACCTTCGTTGAAGACACGAGGTTGAACATACTTGTCATATTATGCCTTGATGCGTTTCTTGTGTGCCTCGTTAGCCAAGGTAGCATCTCTTCTAGTTTCGTCAAGGTTAGTCAAGTACAGAAATATTTCTTCCTGGGAAGAAGTGTGTGGGAGAATTTCTACTGCAAGTTTGAGTGACAGAATTTGACACTCGATAGGAAGGACGGATCCCAGTCCATAGACCAGTTGGAAAGGTGTGAAACTAGTTGCCATTTTGACTGAAGTTATGTAAGCCCAAAGTGCAGAAAAGAGAGTTAAGTGCCAGTTGGATTTGTAATCTCCAACCATCCTATGCAGCATATTTTTTTAAACTTTGTTAATGGCCTCAACCTGACCATTATCCTACACGTAATACGAAGTTGATTTTTCATGGCGAAAACCCAGCTTAGCACTCAGCTCAGCCATCATCTGATTCCGGAAATGAGATATGTGTTCAGTTACTAAAGCTTGCGGGACTCCAAACCTAGCTATCACGTGATTGAATAAAAAGAGGGCGGCAGTCTTACCATCCTCTGCATATGTAGGCATTGCCTCAGCCCATTTTGTGAAATAATCCACGGCTACGATGATGTAACCATGCCCCCCGGATGAGGTAGGATTACAATGCATAAAATCAATACCCCATTTGGAAAAAGGGCCAACTGCAATGATAAGGTGTAAAGGAGTAGGATGGGTGCACTTTTTCAGATAAAAGCGCTGGCAGGGTGGGTGCACTTTTTTGGATAAAAGCACTGGCAGGGTGGGAATTTCTTAACCACCTCATGACAATCTTTGAAGATTGAGGGCCAGAAATACCCAGTGCGAAGGATTTTCTAGCCTATAGCCATCCCAGAAAGATGACCGCCACATGCTCCAAAGTTGCAATCATTCAAAACCATTTCAGCCTCTTCATGTCTAAGGCATCGTTGAAGGATGGAATCTATACCATGGTGGTACAATGTATCATTCAAAATGAGATAGTACTTTGTGTGGTGATGGGTACGACGACGATCATCACGGGATATGTTAGGCTTAAATATCTGGGTCTGGAGATAGATGATCAAATATCCATACCATGGGTCAGTTATGCTTATCAAGAATAAGAATTCATCCAGAAATGAATCATTGGGATCAACTTCTATCAAAGCACACGGAAGGTCACACATTAGCTCCGTGAAAACCAAGTATTTCTTCGAAGAATCATTGGCGAACTCAAGATCAAATTCATGTAGGATAACAATCCAACAGGAATATTTTCCCCCTAGTACCTGATGGGTCAGAATGTAGTACATAGGTTTTTGATCTACGAGTACAGTTGTGGAACGAAGCAGAATGTAATGACGAAATTTCTGAACAGCAATGACTGTGGCCAAAGCTGACTTCTCCACACGCAAGTAACGGGTTTTGGAGTCAATGAGACTCTTACTCATGTAATACATCACGTTTTCTTGGTCATTGGGATTGTCCTACACTAGAACCATTCTGATGGTAGTAGCAGAGGCAGCAACATATAAGAGAAAGTCCTTTGAATAATCTGGGGGTGTATCATGAGTGAATGAGTCAAAGCATGCTTCAAATTATTAAAGGCTCATTGGGCTTGGTCATCCTAGAAGAACAGAGTGTCCTTCTTCAGGAGATGCATATAACTGTGCGTTTTCTCGGTGAATTTGTACATGAAATGGCGAAGACATTTTTCCTTCCCTTGCAAACTTTGGAGTTTAGTAAGGTTTGTCAAGGTGGGTAAGGGCAAGATAGCAGCAATTTTCAAAGGATCAATCTAGATGCCATCTTTGGAAACCATGAAGCCAAGAAGGAGTCCAGTCTCTACACAAAAGACACATTTGTGTGGATTCAATCATATGTTATAATGACGACACCTAAGGAAAATGTCTCTAAGGTGACCTAGATGGTCCTCCTGTTGCTGTGAGTGAGTGAGGAGGTCATCAAGGTATGGTTCCACTATGTGCTTGATATCATTAAAGGCATAGGACATGGATCATTGGATTGTAGCTCCAGCGTTCTTTAGGCCAAAAGGTAACTTCCAATACACAAAGGTTCCCCACGGGAAAATGAATGTCATCTTATGTTGATCGGCAGGTAGAATCTCTATCTGAATATAGCCAAAAAAACCATCCATGAACAAAAAGATGACACTTCTAGCACAGTTATCGATGATCTAATCGATATGCGGAGTCAGGAAATTGTCCTTAGCAAAATCCTTATTCAAGTCTCGAAAATCAACGCAAACTCTAATAGTGGCCTACTTTTTTGTTACGGGGACAATGTTAGATACCCATTTCGTCAGGGGTACAAGATAAATAAACCCCGCCTTCAAAATTTTCTCTACTTCGACTTTGATAGTCGTAGCCTTCCTAGGATGGACTTGATGTAATTTTTGTCGAACAGGATTTGTCATGGGATAGGTTTGAATCTCATGTACGATAATTAATGGATAAATTACAGGCATTTCCTCATAAGTCCAAGCAAAAATATCACGAAATTCCTTGAAAAGAGCTCTAAAATATTCAGTTTACTCCATCGAGCAGTTCTGGCCTATGTGAACATGCTCAATGGTTCTGGGCTTGACTGATATGTCAATTGGATTCATCTTAGTTATGTTGCAAAGATTTCCTTTGGATTCTGTGTCTTGCAACAACACAGGTGTTTGCGGATGGGTGACAATATCAGTACTGATAAGTAATTCAAGGTCAAAACCTACCAAACTGGCATTGGGAAGAAAAGAAGATCGATGATAGGGTTCATTCACACTCATGATCTCCATAATGGACTCATCCGAAGGGAAAGTATGTGTGAGATAGTCTAGAGTGGGAAGAGAGGGTTCTAGCCAATAGGGAAAGTGGTAGGGATCTGAAGCCACCAAATGAAGATCATCTGGCTGGACATCAGAGGAAAATTGGACAACATCATACAATGCTTCATAGGGGCTAAGGGAGGATGACTCAACAACTTCTTTGCCCTTGGTACTATAACCAGTTGTGGAAATCATGTCCATGGTCGCTACTTCCATACTAGGAGGGGCAGAAGGAAACATTCCCATAAAGGTTGAATCTTTCAGCATACCTACCCTAATCAACTGATAAGGAGGAGGGGATTGACCTAGAATAGGGATGTTATTAGCAGTGGGAGTAGTAACATCCGGTAAACAAAATTCAAGTTGGTCGATAGTTACAATTTTTCCCAAATGAGGGAACTGGAGAGTTTGAAATACTGTCGAAGTGATGGAAGTCATGGAATAGAACCAATTTCTCCCCAATAGGAGATTGTAATCTAATGGGGCATCTGCTACTTCCACCTGAATAGAAACAATTTTTCCCCCAAGATCGACCAAAAGAGCTAGTAACAGACCATGAGTCTTGAAACCTCATCCATCAAAATATTTTAACGTCGTAGGAGACTTTGTAAGCCTAGGAGAAGCAATGGCTCTCAAACAGGCTACAGACAAGACTGAGGTTGAAGCTCCTTCATCCAGGACGGTCCGATGGACCTTTCTCCCAACTACTCTGGAGGAAATTTGAAATGCGAATTGGTGAGGTAATCTGGATTTATATTTCTCTACGTTGAAATGAATCAAGTTGGTATTATCTGGGTCTAATGCCCC
The DNA here is from genome assembly GCA_001517045.1 of Pseudotsuga menziesii. Taxonomy (NCBI): domain Eukaryota; kingdom Viridiplantae; phylum Streptophyta; class Pinopsida; order Pinales; family Pinaceae; genus Pseudotsuga; species Pseudotsuga menziesii. The sequence continues at coordinate 295,145 of LPNX010897992.1, forward strand.
CAAATCCATTAGCAAGTTTTTACGTTGTGTTGGACAACTTTGGAGTACCTCAAGGGTAGACATCGTGCAAGGTTCCTGAGCTAAATCTTCAACAACATTATAGAATTGTGTAGCTCGCGCATTGGAATTGAAAAAATCCTTCCTAAGGGTAGCCTTAGGTGGTCGTAAAATTAAATCAAGATTAGGTTTTTCGATCACGAGAGGGCCATTAGACAAGGATGGAGGAGAACTAGTAGAAGGAACTTTCTCGAAAGAAGGATTTTCATCCTTCTTCTCTATTGGCTTGTCATATGAATAACTACAGGTATGCAAATTGATGGTATCTGAAGAAATCATCTGATTTCTTCTGTGGAATCAGAGGTCCCCTAATTAGACATATGGTCAATCAGTTTTTGTTGAGACGGGAAGGGATCAGTAAGCACCGCGGGTGTGGGATTACTTTTCAGGAATTTGCTAATCTCTTCACCATGAGGGCACTCCTTCATGAAGTGATCACCCCCACATAACAAGTAAGGGCACTTAGCCTATATCTTCCCTTTATCATTCTCCGTGGCCATGGTCTTGGCATTCTCCTGTTGGTTTCCAGGATTTTTATTTTACCTTTTCATTTTTTCTTATTGGTGGGTTTTTGTGTGTTTTGAATAGCATTTACCTCAGTGGAAACCGTAGGAGTTGAAGGGGTAGTGGCAGAAGAATTAGGTTTCTTGGTATTTTTGGCTACTGACGAGGGCTAGATTGAACCAACAACCCCATCAACAGGATTCTCTACAATTTGCTTAGCAGGGTCGGTGATGGGACAAGGAGCTTGGGAGATAAGGTCATACAATGTTTTGGATCGGGAATATACCAAATTTAGATATTGAGCATGACTGATAGCCTGCTCTTCAGTAACAGAACCACCCATAGCCACATCTAACATAATGGGAGGCAACAAGGATTTCGTGAACCAATCATCTAACAGTTGGTCCTGGATGGGAGCTTTAATAAGTCAACTCCGCCGTCTCCACTCATGGATATGGTCCGATATGTGTGTGGAGGTATTTTGATGAAGTGAAGTCAAAAGGTCCATACCCATTTCATAACGAATGGGTAGCTGAAAGTGTGTGAGAAAAACGATCGCCAATGAGATAAAATCCACAAACGAATGTTGTGGAAATTTGATATACCACTTTGCAGCTGTACTGGTCAAAGTTCGCTGGAACAGTCTCAAACGAATAGATTCATCCATCAAGGAGTTCAAAGAACACCATAGATGAAAATTCATGACATCATTTTTGGGATCATCTCCCTACTTCCCATCAAACTTTGGAATGTCTGATGGTAACTTAACTAGAATAGCAGGCCACAAAGGGTTGTGCTAAATGGGATCACTTATCAACTTAGACAAATCAGGCAAGTACAAAGTTTCTAGGAACGAAATTTGTCGATTAGTTTCGACATATTGGTAGTATTGATAAGGAATATGTGTACCAGTAGGACCATAAGCTGACTTATATATTGGTTGTTGAGTTGGTTGATGGGAAGATGACCCTCCTAAGGAGCCTCCCAAAGGGGGTGGGCCTCCAGGTGGTGGGCCTTTGGGTGGTGTTCTTCTAGGTGGTGATCCTCCAGAAGGTGGACCCCTAAGTGGTGGACCACCAAAAGGTGGGCCTCCAGGTGGTGGTCCTCCCGAAGGTAGGCCTCCAGGTGGTGGGCCCGCGTGTGGTGGTCCTCTAGGTGGTGGTCCTCCTCCAGGTGGGCCTCCGCCAGGTAGGCCTCAAAAGGGTGGGCTGCCATAAGGTTTCCCTCCAGCACCTCCAACAATAAGAATAGGAATTCCTCCCATTGTTGGCATGTAGGACCAATTAGGTTGCCCCCACGGTGTAAACGTGTTTCCAGGATAAGGGATTCCAGGATACATGGTTCCTGTAGATGTGGGTTGATAATTCATATTTTCTACGGGTAATTGATTCATTGGGTAACCATAACCCCAAGAAGACTACTTGGCTGCAGGTTGTGCCCCTAAGGGTTGGCCTGAACTTGATGGAGGGTTTACCACATTGGTATGGGTAGGAGGAACAACCACTGCGGGTTGTCCTAGAGCAGAAGTATGCCTAGTAATAGTATAAACTCCACTAACATATAACATAGGTTGCGCCGATATTTTTCCACCAGTGTTGGAATGTACTACCCCCATTTGAGCTGAGGATTTCCCTCCAGCTATAGAGGTTAAGGGAGGACTAGAAATAGACCTAGAATTTAAAACTGTAGGGTTGGATATTTGACCTGGATTACGAGGAGACATAGCAAGAGGTGGAACATCATCAACAAGAGTCGAATTCTCAGCAAGTGGACTATATCCAGAAGGCCATGGATCCGATAGACGAGGTAAAAGAGTCAACATAAGTTCTTTATGAGGTACAGTGGCAGCCATAACCCTATCCATCCTCTCTTGAAAATTGCGAGCGTGATCAAGCGATGCTTGAATTCTCCTATATGCATCCTCATTCAGAGGAGGGTTCTCAAAAGAGGGTCTAATAACCCCAAATTCAGAAATGGATTGACCCATAGATGTTCTCCGAAAGGGAGCATCAGGTCCATACTCAGTTTAATCAAGACCATCAATTTGACCTTCCATCAGAGAATGAAAGGAAGTGTCAGCTGCAGGAGATTGTTGGACCAAGGGATTAATATAAGAAGTGAATTTCTCTCCACTTTCTACAACTGGGATACCTCCCACATGGGATTCAGTTGCAACTCCTTGATCTGTGGCTTCCATTGCGCCTTCCCTTGTTGCAGGTGGAAAGTCGGGTGGTAATCCCTGGTTTCTTCTAGATCATCTCAACTGAAACTCAGCCAGATTGTAAAAAGTCATTAGACCTAACTAGGGCTTCAAAACTAGGGAAATCACACAAAAATTCACCTACACAAATTATAGGCCATAAGCAAACTTAAGTGACAAGAGGGGATGAATAAGTCGGTTCCTCACCAGGATTGTCAAGTTTTTGCAACTTGCGATATACTGCAGGGTCCAACAGTAAAACACGGTGAGGAGGGTCAACCGTCCCTCACCCGAATACCCAACTACCTGGACGGCACGTGCGTAGTAATATCCTCGAGTGTTGTTATCAGTGTATTGCACCAACAAGACGACCAAAATGGGTTTTCTCATATGGTCACAGCAATCCTAGAAGGGAATCCCCATATACGCAAGGTACGTGGGAGTTCATATCCATAGTAGTGTTGTCTAATGCACAACCGTACACAAGGGGCCTTCTGATATACTATCAAGTACGTGAAGTACCCTTTGATATACCTCAAGGGGTACGTGAAAGGTCATTCGATGTACCGACAATACGTGGAAGAACTGCGTGAGTCTCGGGTTGCAGTGCAGGCAATAAACGATAGCTCCTATGTTTTACGACGCTAGAATGCGTCTCTAACCTATCACTCAAGTTATTAAAAAAATTTAACCAATAGCTACCATTGATTTTAATTTGAATGGTTAGGTGAATCCATGCAGTTATGATGTGCAAATTCTTTCACTTTACCTTTCAAAACATTCCTACTTACGGGAAGGAGAGAGTATTTATTTTTCCAATTTCATTTCAAAACCAAAAAAATTCCCCAAGCAGTCTAACTCAAAAACTTTACGAGAATACAAAACAAGAAAGATACTTCTATGCTAATCTTCTGAAAGCAAGCAAAAAGGGAGATATCTCTTTTCTAAAAAGAAAGACAAAGAACACTCAAAGGAATACTAAATGTTTTTTTTCAATTTTTCTTCAAAAATAGAAAGATCTAACTTAAAACTCCTAATATTTTTCTTTTTATTGAGACAAGAATGTAAAAAGAAAGAAGAAAAATGGAGATATGAAAGCTTATTAGGTTGGTCAGAGATCCAATATTTCATCTTCGAACAGAATTATAGCTAAATCTCAACAAAAAAATTTCTTTTTAAACAAGAAAAAAAGAAGTATTTCACTAATTTAATGAAAAAATATGAAAACAAGAAACCAATAAGGAAGTCTTTCTCTTCAATCTTATCAAACAGTAAGAATGAGATCTAACTCAGCTAAAACTATCAAGCACTCCTTTCAAAATATAAAAAACCAAGCATACAATCAAATGAAGAGATGATCCTATCCTAGATTTTTTATTTTAACAAAAAAAGCCTTTACCACATCAAAATTTTGGAATTCAAACACTCAGATCTCTTTAAACAAGCCTAGACACTCATAACTGAAAGCAAATCACACAAAAATTTTACAAAACTTTGCAAAAAACAAGTCTAGAAACAACCTACCTAGGACCGCGTGCTGGGGGTCACTGACAAAGCGGTTCTGAGGCAACACCGCTTCCTAGTTGCTAAGTACACATGGTGGCACCACTAACTTATCACTGGTTACAGATGGTGGCACCACTTATTTCCCACTATGCATGCGCGGTTCCCTGTAGATGTCCAAAAAAAAAGATGGCAAAAAAAGCAAAATTAATCACTGTGAAATTGGCATATAAATCATGAATTAACAAGAATTTAAAGCACAGAAGGTAGGAAAAACTCATATCTGAACGGATCTTATGATACCAAACCAAGATCTCACTAGATCAGCTAGTAGATATGACGGATAAAAAAGGAGCTTGGCTTTTGGACAAGAGTTGAAGACCAAGGAAGATCAGATGTGGTGAAAACTCTTCCCTAACGAAGTCACCACTTTTGTTATCCGGAAATATGCACCTCCTGTGGACAGGAGTTGTTCCTCTAGTCTGAATGGTTCAGATCTAGAACAAATGATTCACTACAAAATTGGAAGACTTTCCCTAGAATGGGTGGATATCTGGAATGAGTGTCTTTTATGGAATAGTGTAGCTGCTTCCTGCAATGATCACTCTTCACAGATGTACCTGCAATATCACATGAAAACCAGTAAACGAGATCAAAGAGCACCAAAATATGATCCATTATTCTATGTTAGTGACTAAGGAATCCAACAATAAAAAACATGATAATGACACAACATACTTTATGGGAAATGAACCAATTTTGCATTAAGATGAAGAAGAAGTTTACAACCTTTGCCTTAGTGTCCATATGCTCCTTCACAATGTCGATATATTGTCCCCAAAATCTCCTACTTGCTCCCTCTATGCTCACCCTACTGATTTAGGCCAAAATGTCAATTCAACAGCATAACTTTGCTCCTCCTCAACCATAGAAATGAGTCTGCTTTTATAAGCCAAGAGAGGATAAATATGGTTGAGAAAATGATGGGTGAGGTGGATAGGAGATCCCAAAAGGATGGATCTCGAGTCCAGGTGGTCCTCAGGTGTAGGGATAAGGGTTCCACGAAGCCTTCCTTTGAGAAGCTTCGTGGAGACCTCTCTTTTTAACTTTTTACCAAGGGCACCGCTTCTTGATCTCTATGACAAAGCAGTGACAGGGAAAAACCGTGCCTTGTACAAGAGGTAAAGGAGGTGACACCTCCTACTTTCAAGAGGGTAAAGGAGTTGTTGAAGAAGGCACCACCTATTGACTTAAAGACAGGAGCGGTGCTAGATTTTTATATGCAAGATTGATATATGGGTCAATTTTTTGCTTCATAACTTGGGATTTAGGGCAAATACTGGTGTTTGGGAACTCATCACATGATTATGACAAGATTTATGTGTAACGCGCCTCTAATTGTTTCTCCTGAGTAGCCTTAATAAGCTATTTGAATTCATTCTTTGCTTTTGATATTGTGTCATTGATAACCTCCAAGGTTGCAGAATCGACAATTGTGTCTGATAAGGATTGTTAGGCGGCATGTAAAGGGTTGTAGATGCATAATCATGGTGCACCACTTCCTTGCTGAAATTTTGGCAAAAGCCCCACTACTATGTCATATTTGGAGAATAAACTTTAGATTGATCAATGATTTATGGACTGAGAAACCATTGGATTGGAAATGCATTTTTTGGGGGTCTTGGTCTTGTTGTAACAACTAATGAGGCTGAGCCTGATGTTGTTGCTTTTGTTGTTTATGTTCTTTAATTTTAATCTTTAGCATAGTCTACATTTGGACATTGATTCCTTGTAGTTAATATGCATTATCATCAGAATTTATTTTAGAATCATTCACCACCATGTTTCGTGTCTCGACATTTCCAATGCTTGGTTCCTTCAATCAAATTTTGATTCCATCAAATTTTGATGCCTTCCAACCTGTAACCATTCATACATGCAGTAGCTTGAACAACACAATGGATGTTAATGCAGATAACTATGCCAAGTTCAAAGCATATGTACGGGATGAAATGGAGTCACGGGTAATGTTTGAACTAAGAGTAAGTTATTTCTTGAAGTGAGTGCTCCTTTGGAACTATTGCTTGCTAATTTAATATTCTTTGTAGTGTTGTGTTATGGTTTTGAAGAGCAGGTAATATGGTGACAAGATAAGGTCTATAAGTCCTCAAAATATTTATAATGTATAAGAAAAGTTGTTACCATTACACCAACTATTTTTGTGAGAGAGATATTCATTATGGCCATTACAAGTTCAGAGAGACTTGGCATCAACTTGAACATAACCTACATAATAGAACATTTCTGAGTGAAACTTGTTTTGGTTTAATGGACACCGAAACCAGGAATTTTGGTCAATCCGTTGGAGCTCATCATAATATTCCATGAAAGCATTTCAATTATTCAAAACATTAGGCTCAAACTGATAAGTCTAAATAAGAACTAATATTTGAGCATTTCAAAGCGATCGTGTTTGAATCATATTTTTTGGTATTAATTAATTTACCATTTAGTGATTAGGTTTTAGTTTGCAGGTTGTGAACCCATGACAGCATGTATTGCATGCTCCAATTCCTATATGCAGGACCTCATCGGGCATCCCACACAAAGAATATGGTTTCCTTAGACCTCAAACACAACTCAACATACTCAAATAGTGCAGCAGAGGTCTTGTCTCACTCAAACAGGGTCATGGTTGCTTTTAGCAGCCCCAAACAACTAATAACTTTCTCAAGAAAGCTCGGAGTACTATATACACACTTGGAGACCTTTTTGTATGTGTAGGTGTAAAGAATTCCTATGTGGAATTAATTTATATTCATAAGCATGTGTGTGTCTTTTGAATGCAAGTTTCCAATGTACTTATTCGGCTAGAGAAATCTCAAGCCTGTGCAAAATTTATGTTGTCAAAATATCAACCTCTCTTGACCCTCACAATTGATTGAAGTTTATTTATAAAGAAAATACCAAAAGAACATCAATGCCCTAATTGTCTAGTAATGTAGTAGTAGGGATTAAGCTACTAGGCCATGATCACACCAGCCTACGTTTTGGGCAGGATTCTAAATTTCTGGGGTTGTATTGGAGGAGAGAATGGAGTAGTATTTAAGATAATAACATATTGCCAACAGTCAATGAGGTTACATATCTGGGATTAGATATTTTTAACAGACTCTGCTTAATTTTGTGCATTAGATTATACTCTAGAGTGGTTTTTATGTGGTCTTATGCAAAGTTATTAGCACCGGAAGCGGACAAGAAACAAAGCAAGAACAGGCCTGAACTGGATTGAAAAACACACAAACACACACACACACACACACACACATATATATATTCTTTAGACACCAAATATATGCAATGTCTAACATTGATTTTCATTGGATTAGAATGGAAATTATTTTAAGTTAAGAATATTATCATGCATGTGACAGGAAATTTTAGTGCCCCAATGTCATGAGAAAACATTAAAAATAGAGACAAATAAATAAAAACCAGGATATCAGGAATACAGCTGAATAGCTTTGAATATGACCCCTATAACCAATCTCTTAGAATGGAAAATGAAAAAATGTAAACATGCCACCTTATATCTCAAGTCTTGCAATGAGAAGAAATTGGGAAGAACCGACTCTCAACTAAAACAATAACAAGGGAGCCTCTTCCCAAATATCAACAGTAAAACCTACAAAAATCTAAAATTTTAGGAAACCAAGATGGAAAGAATGCATTTGAGAAATATGAGAGGCAGTCCAAAGCACTCTTTGAACTAAATCCTCTGCCCTATGTCATTATTGAAGTCATCTTGAGTTAATATTCATTTTGTCTCCATGATGCCAACTGCTAATGTTGCTTTGCATAATATCCACAACATTTGATTTGTATGTGAACAAATTCTTAGTATTATGTGGATCATTGTTGCGGATAACTCATGACACCAAAGGGGTGAGCACATCAGGTCAATTAGTAGTGGATGCATATCTTAGCTTTCTACATGCAATTTTTAGAGTAAAAGAGGAGGCATTCATGAAGAAAAGATTTGTTGTCATATTTTAAGATTATGTTTATCCATGAGCTATCCTTTCCATTTACAATTTTTTTATGAACGTAATAGTTGAAGCAAGACTGAACAAACAGAATTGGCCTTCTAGTCTGTTGTTCACCGACTGATTTGGGTTTGTCTGGTTGTGAACCAGTCTGGACCAGCCTGTTCAAGTTCTGGTCCGGTTCACTAGTTCTGATAACACAGGTCACATATGTGAAAGAACGTTAGTAATATGACAGAAGCGGTAGAGGGGAATCAACCGACAAGTAAGTTGACCACAAAGCCAAATGGATCCACTTAACATGTAGATCTATTATCCAATGGATCCACTTAACATGCATAGCTAATTAGTATTATCCACGTCAGTACAAGAGTGATTTTGATTTTGATTTTGAGCTGGAGAAGTTGGTACTCAAATTTAACTCCATGCTTATCAATCACCCACAATCTCACCATGGATTAAGAGGCCTGCAGCAACTGCTTATGAGTTTTTTATTAAATTGGTCTATCTGCTTTCCAACATCCTATAGAGGAACCCTATTATTGTAGGATGAGATACAGATTGCACACTGATGCAAACTGCATCTTACAAGGAAACTTACTACAACCCAAAGAGATTTATTTGACCTGCAAAACCATCAAACAATGTCAGCACTTAAGAGAGAGAGAGGGAATATCCAACTTATGGAATCACAACCTAAAGTATGCCTTTGTTTTGGTAATCCTTTATGCCAATATGGTGTCGTTGGGTGTCCAACAACTTATTTTTTCAAGGCGTACAAGAACAAATTCCCTCAATTGCATTTTAGGAAATGGCTTTAACTAGTTATTGATTACTTTTTTTCAAGTTGACAAATCTAAATCCAAACTTTCTATTGTGTCATATAACTCCTATGTAGCTATTGGGATCATAGTAACTAGACTTGCTAAGTCTTCCAAGTATTGTGTGTCATCAGACGGGTCATGGTTCATTCCAAGGCTGGGACGATATCCAAAAGTGTGCATGGTACTCCAAAACTAACTGGAAATGAGGCATGCTTTTTTTTAGCCATCTCCCTTGGGATGTAACCCTGACTTCCTCATAGAAAACAATTAGATAAATGGGGTGTTGCTGGTGATAATGTTTGATCATCCCTCAAATTTTGGTTTGGATGTTGAACAAGAACTTGAAGATCCTATTCAAACTTCTTATAACAATGGAGCACTCCTGAGTTGAAAGAAAGGCACTTAGTTCTGTTGTTTATAATTTTCATGTAGCTCCTTTGACGTGGTGTTAATCTGAGGCTGACTGGAACTTGTTGAGTTATTTTCTGCTACAGCCAACCATTAAAATGGTGTCTTCCTTCCTCCACTATGGAAGCAAACAACACTTAGATTTGGGCCTTATCTCATGTTTGATGCAACTCTGGTATATACATTGTTGTTCCTAAATAGATCTGCACTTCATCAAACAATCGATCCAATAACTAGAACATGGTACAATATTTCTTCAAATCGTGCTAATGAAATTGCTGCTCCAAATCCTATAGAACCTTTGTTGATCAGTCAACTCTCAGGCTTCCTCATATTATATGTCAAGAATGATTAGAACTAAATATTATAACTAGTTGTTATCTTAAAAACATCCAGAAGTAACCCTTATCTGCGTCATTTGAAAACCCCGTCTATGCTAAGATCTCCTCTAGTCAAGACTGCAACTGATACCAATTCTTGGCATCTCACCTCATGCTCATAGATAACCTAGAACTCACTAACTAGAGATGACAATTCATGCACAGGAACAAAGCAAGATGATCTACTTATGCTGATAAGAAATTTTATTTATGGCATTTAAACCACTTTGTATATTTTCCTGTAGTTGTTCATCTCATCATTTTATTTCCTTGCGGGTGGCTGAAAACTTTGGGATACCATGATTCTCTTGGTTGTGCCAGATCTACAATAAATTTGCTTGAAGGGATAAAACAGAATGGCCACTTATTTGTTAAAAAATAAAATGGTACACAATTGATTTTTTGGTTCAATACACAGATAGCTTTGATTGACTTAACTATGCCATAAACATCATTTATGGTTTTCTGTTGTCATCCAATAGCATTTGTGTCAATTTTTTGTATGCCAATAGTATTTTGTGGCAGTCTGTCTTCCATTAATTTTGCAAGGGGTTGTCATTTGTTAGCAACGTCTTTGCTGGAGTTCACCTCTGTTGTGGCCTTTTCCTTCCCTAAGCCTCCTTGTGGACCCACTATGCAGAAGTTCCACTCCATCACAGATCTCCAACTTTTGCAAGTGGCAAGCATTATGGTCTAGGAGTTAGAATTTGTTGTGCTCATAATCCTTTAAATATTAAATGTTTGCATGTTTTAATTTTTATGGTCGTGTCATACTTCTCATTAGTACAATGTTTTCCCTTTAGTTTGTAATTAGTAATTGCCACTTAGGTATCCATCTATATTTGTAGCTCCTAGTTAGAAATAAAAAAGTGTCTTTCTAGAGAATATGGAGATAACTTTTAAGATGGAAAGTGCTTGTAAGGGTATTTTTTGTTGATATGCTTGTCGGGAGATGAATCGGTTTTAACTCAAGGATATTTTGTTTGTGTGAGCCCCATTATATATATATACCGCTCACATTTACTAACATAGTTTCACGGATGGCATATGCAAAATAGCATTTATTAACTGCAAACATTTATTAGAGCAATGAGTAGTACAAATTGCAAACATTTATCAGAGCACTGAGAATGCATAAATTATCACACTAATATTTGCAATATAACACATAATATCATTATGTACTTGAATTTAATACTAATTCTTTAAATTGATTATTTCACAGAATATTCATTATGTAATGAAATAAATACTAATGCTTTAAATTGATTATTTCTTGGTATTTGCAGGAAAATGGTGAAGATGACTACTTAGATGATGATCCTGATTATGTTGACACCGATGTACCAAAGAAAGATATTGTTGATAATGATGCAATTGGACCAAATGAAAATGATGATGGATAAGATGTTGGGATAGATGAAGATGATGAGGATGAGGATGATGATGGTAGCCATTGATGCTACTATTGAGATTGTGGATTTTTTTTGCTTTCTCCATGCTACTAGACACATATTGTTATTTTTGTGATGATCCAAGTTCATATTACATTTTGGGTCATTTTTATTTGTATGGTGGATTCATGTTGACATATAAACTTTGATTACTCATGATCATTTTAACTTTTCTAGATATGGATATAAAAAAAAAACTTGTGATATTGGTATTTTCACTATATGTATTGTTCACTTGTTCTTTTAACCTTAATATGATGATTTGTATGATAGATTATTGATGTGTTGATGTTTTATAATTTCACTTATTTTGATGAAAAATAATGTTGATGTTATAGATATTATATTTTAAGTTTATATATATTGGAATTTGTTGATGATCTTTTCATGGAAAATTAATATATATGATGATATTACTACTTTGGATAAATATTGTTTGTTTCTGTTAAATTTCTTCATAAATGTTATGCATTTAATTTCAATACTGGTATCTACAATTAATTTGAATGTTTCATTATGTTATTTCAGAAATACGAAGTAAATAATATATGAGAACTATTAAAATTAATGAATAATTATAATAATTTGATATAATAAATATATTAGCACACAATTGGATATGGTTTTATGTGTTAAATAACAAGTCTAATGTGATGATAATAAGCAAGCAAAACCAGGAGCTAAAATGGAAGCCCACTATGTCCCAGTTCTAGAAGCAACATTGGACGCAAAACTTAGCGCTAACTTGGAAGTTAATTTTGATGCTATTTTGGACGCCAAAGTAGAAGCTAAATTAGTGGCCAACAAAGGAGAAAAATTGGATGCTAAATGAGAAGCTAAATGAGGCACTCATGAGGAAGCAAAATAAGAAGAAATCCAAAGATCTAAATGGCAAGCAAAATATGGTGCTAGTGTGGGAGTAAAAATGGATGATAAATTGGGTGCTAATGTGGGCATAATATGGATGTGAAACTAGGCATTAAAAATGATGCAACACTTGGCTCTAATGATGAAGCCAAACACAGCGTTGATATCGTACCAAAATAAGACTTTACTTTGGATGTAAAACATAATGATACATAAGAAGAAAAATATAGCGCAACAATAGAAGAAATATTTAGCGTCATTTTGGTAGCAAAACACGATGCAAAAAAGGAAGCAAAAATTGGTGCAAATTTGGAAGCAAAAATTGGAGCATATTTGGAAGTAAAACATTGTACAAAATGGGATGCTAAAGTGGTAGAAAAATGGATGCAATATTGGATGCTAATCTGGATGCAAATATGGTGTGAACATAGATGCAAACTTAGATGCTAACATGGTGCTATTAAGGATGCAAATATGGCATTAACGGGGATGTCATTTAGGAAGCAAAAAACGGGTGCTCTTTAGGAAGCAAAATAGGACATTATTTAGGGAGCAAACCTCAATGTTGTTTAGGAAGCAAAGTTGGACGTTATTTTGGAAGCAAAAATTGGAGCATATTTGGAAGTAAAACATTGTACAAAATGGGATGCTAAAGTGGTAGAAAAATGGATGCAATATTGGATGCTAATCTGGATGCAAATATGGTGTGAACATAGATGCAAACTTAGATGCTAACATGGTGCTATTAAGGATGCAAATATGGCATTAACGGGGATGTCATTTAGGAAGCAAAAAACGGGTGCTCTTTAGGAAGCAAAATAGGACATTATTTAGGGAGCAAACCTCAATGTTGTTTAGGAAGCAAAGTTGGACGTTATTTTGGAAGCAAAAATTGGAGCATATTTGGAAGTAAAACATTGTACAAAATGGGATGCTAAAGTGGTAGAAAAATGGATGCAATATTGGATGCTAATCTGGATGCAAATATGGTGTGAACATAGATGCAAACTTAGATGCTAACATGGTGCTATTAAGGATGCAAATATGGCATTAACGGGGATGTCATTTAGGAAGCAAAAAACGGGTGCTCTTTAGGAAGCAAAATAGGACATTATTTAGGGAGCAAACCTCAATGTTGTTTAGGAAGCAAAGTTGGACGTTATTTTGGAAGCAAAAAAATAGACATTATTTTGGACGTAATAAAGGATGTTATTTGGGAAGAAAACAAAGAATTTTTTTGAGACACTTTAAGTTTTTTCCATGACGCATCCCATTTAGCGTCTAGTTTAACCACTCAATGTATAAAAAAATTACACTGAAAAAGGACGCTAAATGGGACGCTAATTCCAATATTTGTTGTAATGTGCATGGAGTATCCGACTTCTTTGATGGATTGGTCGTGGATGACTGAAAGTTTCATCTAATTTTCTATCACTTTTCTTCACATATGTGTTTAAGGGGGAGAGAACTAGTATTTTCTTGAAGACCTTACTATGAGGTAAACCCAACTATCATTGACTCAACTGTTCTTGTTGAATCGGCTTGACCGTCTGAACTTTGTTCGACCGCATTACTTACTATTTTTTGGGAAACATATATTTGAGTATTTCCTTGCAAACCAATACCTATTTGATGAATGGATAAACATTGCATTATTGACAAAGCCTTCTTATTATAGTTGTGCTCCTGACTAGTCGACTACTCGACTGGTTCATGTTGTCTTTTGTCTATTCGTCTAACCGATTGAGACTTCCTTTGAATAGTAGTATTGCACAACATTTGGACATTTGCATTGATTTTGATAATTATGGTGACAGTGTTCCAACTTCTTCAAGGAAGTGTTTATTGTATTGGTGATTGATCAGTTTTTTGCGACATTTTTTGTTGTCGACCGTGTTTGATCAATGTTTGCAGTTCAGATCAAATTAAGGGGGGGATGATGTATAATTTGTTCTTTCCTTCAAGTTAATTTTACAAAGGGGTGTGTTGGAACCTTTGGTTCATTTGTAACCTCACCTTGTCAAATGCAGGAGCCGACCATTGCAGGAGTTGATTGTCAAGGGAGCCAACCGTCGAGGGGGACGACCACCAAGGGATGCAACCATTAAGGTTGTCGACCATCAACTAAAATATGAATTAATGATGTCCACTTATAACTACCTTGTATTTTTTCATCCACCTTTTATGGACCTTTGGTCTTGTGGTTGTTAGTTTGGGTCCCTACCTAAACCAATTTATAAATAGGCTTCTTGGTTGGTCTATCACCATAGTTTATCATGGCGCTCATTATGGATCATTGATCCTTTGATTAAGTGTTAATCGGTGTCTTTTGACACCACCATTATTCTGGGAATCTCTTTTCTCTTTCTATTTTTTAACACCTGCTCCGACATAACCAAGAACTAACCCCAAATCTAAGAAATTTCAGTTTTGAAATTTCATTTTTTGTTTTTGTATGGTTGTGTAAAGTGTCTTGTAGGCCAAAAAGAAAGGTTTTTTGGATAGGCACACACCACCAACAATAACTACTACAATAATAATAACAACAACAACATTATCCTCTGTAATATTACTAAATATTTTGCTTAGCTCACTTGGTTGAAAGCTACTTGAAAAAGGAAGAGGTCTTGGATTCAAATCCTTCTTTTTGTTACCTTTTTGTAAACGTTCATGTAACTTTAAGCTATAAAGTGACTGCATTGTAAAATTTCGTCCCACTTGTTTCATAAAAGTGGGTTACTTAATTTTAAACCGAGTTATTTATAAAAGTGGGTTCATAGGAAAACTTCGAAAGGGGGGGATTCCCACTTTTTCCTCCCATACCCACATGGATCAATTGTTTCCTTCCACGTGGCTTCTTGGATCCTTTTTATGCATTTCTTCAAAAAGGAATAACTTTTACATCTAGAGTCTATTTTCAATGTTGTTGTTTTTTGTTGCTTATTGTTTTGAGATATTTGCATATAGACCATCAATTTATGCTTTTGAATACATATTACCTATGTATTACAATATGGCCACCCCATGTGATATTCTGCTTACCAGTACCAACTACTTCTTATGGAAATCTAGTATGGAGTATGTCCAACGAAGTAGGGGACTTTACCAAATTACCTTGGGAAAAGAAACTAAACCTATTGAAGGTGATAAGAAAATAAAATGGGCCAATAAATGTTATGAATCCTATATATTAATCAGGATATCTATTATTTATGATACCACATTCACGGAATTGATGAAGCAAATAATGCTTGGGAAAATTTGGAAACTATGTTTGGTAAAAACAATGAGATTCGAGGCCACCATCTTGAAAATGAGTTGGTTAAATCCAAGTGACTTTTGTTCCATTCAAGACTATCTCTCTAAATTCAAAATCTTTAGAACCTTAGTTGAAGAAAGAAAAATAGCTAAGTCATAAAAGAAATGTATTTATGTTATTATTTCCAACCTTGGTCCTACCTATTCTTTTTTTGTATATACCTTATACTCCATGGACAAATATTTGGGGTATAACTATGTAGAACCCACTCTTGAATCATTTTTTATTCCTTGATTAGAGAGAAAGATAATCTCATGCATCTTGGAGTAATTAGCAATGCTTATACATGTAGAAAATACTTCATGGCACAATAGAAGAATAAAGCCAAAAATCCCAAGAAGAAATACCCCCACAACAATAAAAAAAATAAAGGTCCCAAACCCTCTCATCCAACTCTTCATTCCAATGGTGAAAAGGTAACCAAATCAAAAGATAAGAAGATTGAGCATCACTGCATTTTTTGCGGGAAATATGGTCATGTGGAATATAAGTATTTCAAGAATATGGAAGTCTTGGAAGTAACAATTAAGAAGCACAACATCAAATTTGATTCGTCTATTGACTCTACAACTCATGGACATGCACTTTCTGGTTTTGGTTTTTCCTTCAATGCATCTTCTTCCTCTTCTTCCAATAAGTGGCTCATTGATTCTGGAGTGTCTTGTCATATGGATAAGGATATCCATTTTTATCTAAATGAATGTAACACCAAACAAATATTTGTTGGTGATAATAGATCTCTTAATGTTGTAGGATCTGGAATAGTTCAGCTAGATGATGGCCAGTTCAATGATGATATGTGTTCCAATAATTTCCTGCAATTTGTTGTTGATTTATCAAATCACTCATTCTAGTGAAGGTAAGATTGTAGAGTTTACCCCTCACCATGTTGTAATCAGGTATTTCAAATATCCTAAGAATGTCCTAGATATTGGAATTGTTGGTGATATTACCAAGTTGTACATATTCAACAACTTTGGGTCATCGCCTTTTCCCTCAATTTTTATTGCTCATAGCGATGACTTGAGAAAACTTTGGCATGAGCAATTTTCTCATTCAATTATCGCTCATTGTAGAAACTATGTAATTCGAAAATGGTGATTGGCCTTCCTCTCATCTCGGATTTCAAATATGGTGTTTATCCCATATGTGTTCTATGAAAACATCATCGAGAAACATTTGAAAAACATGCCTCTTGGTGCACCTTGATCCCCTTGTAGCTTGTTCATGGTTATTTGTGTGGTATGCTTTCTTCTACTTCTTTCTTTGGATTCAATAATTTCTCAACTTTCATTAATGAATTCTCTACACTCACTTGGTTTTACTTCTTAAAAAATTAAGAGTGAATTTTTTGACAAATTGTTGACCTACAAGGCCCTTGTAGATAAACAATCTAGCCATCAAATACACAAGTTAAGAACATATAATGGAGGAGAATATGTAAGCAGCAAATTTACTACTACTGCACTGCGCATGTATTCAAATGCAACATATTATTCTATACAAACCACAACAAAATGGTGTTGTTGAGATAAAGAATCACACATTAAGAGAAATGGATCAATTCTGGGTTGAATCCATTAATTGTGCCCATTGCATAGTCAATCACACTCCCCCCAAGGCTCCAAAATATAAAACACTAGAAGAAGCATGGAGTACCATTAAACTAGATGTCAGCCACTTCCATGTGTTTTGTAGTGAAGCATGGGTCACATTCCTGATGAAAAACAGAAAGAATTACATCTTAAGAGTGAGAAGTGCATATTTGTTGAATATTATGAAGATGTAAAAGGTTATAGACTTATTCAACCAAAATACAATGACATAATTATTAAAAGAGATGTTAAATTTAATGAAAACATCTCGACCTGCGAGCCTAATTTGACTTCGTTAACATTTTTGGCCTATGATCCATCTTTGGTGCTTGCTCCATCTTCTACTCTCAACATCCTTCATAATGTTTATAATCTATCTTCTTCTTCTAATGGTGAAAATGATGATGAAAATACACCTCTGCCTAATTAGTTTCCTCCAATTTCACCATCACAATCACTTCCTTAATGGGATCATACAAAATGTGAAGGAGTTGGTGATCTTGTCAATGATCCCAGGGATCAACCTCAAACACATTCTCATTTCCAACGAGCATCTTCTATTTTTCCTCAATTTTTAAATAATCATGATCTAGATACATTTGTAGAATCTTTCAAGCCATCTATATTGGGGCACAGCTATAGATGAATAATATCATACCTTAACGGAAAACGATACTTGGGATCTTGTATCTCTTCCAAAAGGAAGAAAACTTGTTACATGTAAATGCGTATATCAAACTAAGTACTATGCATCTGATGGAAGTGTTGAAAGACTTAAGGAAAGGTTAGTTGCCAAATAATTTTCCCAAAGTTAAGGGAATTTAATAGAATGAAACCTTTTTCATTGTCACCAAAATGAATTCCATTTGCCTTGCTCTTACCCTTATCTCTTCACATAAATGAGAGTTCCATCAAATGGATGTCAATTCCACCTTATTGGATGGAGGTTTGTAGGAAGAATTTTACATGGAACAACCTCTTGGCTATGTTCAAAATGAATCTATACTTGTATGTCTCCTTAATAAATATTTATATGGCCTTAAGCAAGCTCCTCAATCTTGGTATGCCAAAATTGATAGCTTTCTCCTTGATATTGGTTTTTCTAGTTGTCATTCTGATCCCAATGTCTATACCAATAAAGTATTAAACCATCTCATCAACCTTGTTCTTTATTTTGATGACATTATTCTTAGTAGTAGTGATCGTATCCCTTTAACCCATGTGAATTCTAACCTTAAGAAGAGATTTGAAATGACAAACTTAGGACATTTGCATTATTTCTTGGCCTCCAAGTCCTGCAAACCAAGAAAGAAATTTTATTTCTTCATTCTAAGTATGCTTGTGACCTTGTTCATAGATTTCACATGGAATATTGTAAACCATCCCCATATCCCTTCCAATATGGAGTCAAACTTTCTATCACTTGCGCTTCACCCAAAGTAGATGCCACCTTGTATCATCAGCTAGTTGACATTCTCGTGTACTTGATTCATACTCGTCTTGATATTTATTTTGTTGTTGATCTTATTTCTCAGTATACCCAAACACCCCATAAAATACATTGGAAAATAGAAAAAATGATACTTTGGTATATCCAGGATACAGTTCAGTTTGGGATTGAGTACAGTTTAGGGGGGACTCCTTTGTTGGTTGGTTTTGCTGATTTAAATTGGGCCAGCAACCTTAATTATCATAAATCTAC
The DNA here is from genome assembly GCA_001517045.1 of Pseudotsuga menziesii. NCBI lineage: Eukaryota > Viridiplantae > Streptophyta > Pinopsida > Pinales > Pinaceae > Pseudotsuga > Pseudotsuga menziesii. The sequence continues at coordinate 314,004 of LPNX010897992.1, forward strand.
TACAAGATATGTTTTCAATATTGGCTCCAGACTTTTCACTTGGGATTTTAAGAAACAATAAGCTCTTTCTATTTCTTCAACATAAGCAGAATATCAAGCCACAATTGGCGCAATTTGGGAAGCCTTATGGCTTAGACAACTCCTTTCATAGTTTGTATTTGAGCAATAACATCCAACTACCCTTTGGTGCTACAATAATACTACCATCAAGATTGCCAAAGATCCAATTCAACATCAACACACCAAACACATTGAGCTACATGTGCAATTCATCAAAAATCTTGTTCAGGATCGCATTCTCAAATTGCTATTTTTCCCTACAGATGATCAAGTTGCAAACATCTTCATAAAGTCTGTTACAAAAGAGAAGTTTTCTAAACTTTGATATATGTTAGGAGTTCAGGAATTTTTCATTAAGGTGGGATAGGATCTAATACCTCCTTCCTTCTCCTAGAGTGTCACTTTTGTAAATCATTCAATCCTATTCCAAGTTGTTCTTAATGGGGGGATGGTAGGATATTAAGACACTTAGGAGTCAGTTAAGATCAATTTGGTATAATGTGTTTTTAGGTAAAATTTTTCTCTTTAGTATGCATTATTATGAATTTGTACATAGGTAATCCAACATTCACGATATGTTATAGACATAAAGTGATATGATGATTCATCCTCACCTTGATCTTAACAACCATTGATATGTGGCTTAGCACCCAATTGGTCCATGATCTCTATTTAAAGATCATGTAGTATCATTTTCTAGATGATCAATTATGACAATACAATTGTAAAATTTCTTTTATTTTGCATAATATATTGCCTCAAATAGCTATTTGGATGGGGTCATGAATTGTTTCCCTCTTCGAGGGTTTTAACCACGTAAAAACACTGATATGTTGATATGTGATTTGTTTGTGTGAGTGGTTTATGAAGGTGTTAGATCTTATGGAAATATATTGTGATAGTAAAGAACCTATGCTAGAATCATTTCCATGTTAAGTTTGTGAAATCAAAGGTCCAATTATCAAAGAGTTCTACTGTCATCATCCCAACCAATATTTTGGGTGTTAAATCAAGTGGTTTTTATGACACTAGCAACATACTCTAAATCCATATGTTTGTTGAGTTTGGTTCTATAATTTTTTATATAGAAACATCTTACAACCATTATCCAACTCACCATCACCAATCCTATCTTACATTCTTTAGGATAATTGAACTTGCATCCTTTTCTTCTCAAATTTATTCCCTTACCTCTTGGACAATTTAAATTATGGGTACTTCCTATAACCATATAAGATAGAGAAATTAACTATGCAATGCTTGTCCTCTATTATATATTTGAGGATCAATCCCAATTCAATACAATGGTTGACCTTGACATGGTTCGCTTATAATTCAATCTGGTCAAATTAGTTGATTCTTAGAGGGAAAATGTTAGTCTATTAAATAAGAACACTTTGATTTCATTTTGTGGGCATAGATTGTTGTGATTATGATTTCAAAATTAATCAATCCATACCCAATTTAAACATAAACCTAAAGTCCAATTACTTGAGTCAAATTTCAAAGGAAATATAATGGCAGTGTGAACATAAACATCCCAAAAGAAGATCATTGGAAATGAATGTAGAGTCGAATATGGAAAGGGAACCAAAATAAAAATCAAGAAAAATATGTAGAGCACCATATGGGGGATAATGCACCAAAGTGAAAATACCAAAAAATGAAACGCAAAAGGATTAGCAAAGAAAAATGGATTGACTATGATTCTCCCACCCTCAAACCTCCATTCAAAAATCCCAACAACATTACTCACTTGAAAATGTCATGTACCTGTCTAGTAAGAAGGAGATCTCATATTTATTTATCCTTAACATAATTTTCAAGTGACGCATTCACTTCGACGAGGTATCCAAAAATGTATCCAGACTAATGTACCAACAATAAGGCTTGCATAGGCCTAGATAAGGAGGAAGGCCCCAAAATCCAGATTCTGAATGGAGTTTCACTATTGGAGCAAGATGGTGGAAGTCCTCAATTTGGATTCGGCATGGTGCCACCTATAGGGCCTAGTTGGCACTCATCAGGTATTATATATTTATCCTCACCTCTTACCAAGAATTAATAAGCTAAATGTGTTCATATAACATCACATAAAACTTACTAAAATAGAATGAAATATTATAATAAAATAGGTTTCCATTTATGAAAATATATAATTGTTATAAAAATTCTAAAAATAAAAGATTTAAAGAGGTATGGATTTTGTTCCATTTAATATATTTGACTACAATAAATGGATTTTGTTCATTGAAATTCTACAAGACATTACCTTACATGCATCGAATTTTCAAAAAATGAAGGTGAAAGACACCAACAACAATATGATATATGAGTAGATGGATATACATGTGTGGACATAAGAATTAGTGATAGTATGGTTTTTATTGCAAGGATGTCATTGTTACTATAGTGGGGATTTCTTCCTTACTACGTGCAAAAGAACCTACCCTAGATCATCCGAATCTAAGGGTAAAGTCATGGTGCAAGGGATTTCTCAACCTCGACTTATAACAATCAATAATAATAGATTTATATTTTCATCTAACTAATGTAGTTAAAATATCAAAAAGAAATACCTTTAACTTGGGCCACTGTAGTCATTTGAGGAAATGGCCTGTAGGCTCCCATGATCCTGGTCTCCATGTTTCTCCAACAAAGGGTTGTCACCTGAAAAGGGATTAAGGGCTACACAGAGAGAACTCGACGTGCAACATGGGATATGTTAGGATATTTAGACAATTAGGAGTTAGTTAAGATCAACTTGTGTAAGATATATGTTAGGTAAAGTGTGTTTCTTTAGTATGCATTAGTATGCATTTGTAAGATATTCTAATTTGACTGTCATAATATGTTCTAAACATAAGGTGATCTAACGGTTCAACTTCTCTTAGATCATACTTACCATTGATTCGTGGCTTAACACCCGATTAGTTGATGATCTCTATTTAAAGAGCATGGAGGGTCCTTGGCTAGTTGATCAATTATGAGAAGCTCATTTGTAACTTTATTTCTTTTGCATAATAAATTGCTCCAAGTAACTATTTGTCTATGTCGTCGATTGTTTTCCTCTCAAGGGTTTTAACCATGTCAAAAAATTGATGTATCGTTCTGTGATTTGTTTGTGTGAAGTGGTTGCTCTAGGTGCTTGATATTTTAAGAGTACCTTGTGTACCTGACCATGGTATCAGAGCGTTTATGAAGAGCCGCTTCCAGTTGCAATCTAGATCTTGAACTGTTGTTGCCGAAACTTTGAAAGGGTTTCTGGTTCTAGAGTTTCTGTGCATTTGTGTCCTGTGGGAGTTGTTCCATTGTGTCTGTAGCATCGTTTCCATTGGGAAATAGTTTTTGTTTCATCGAAAACCATTTATGTTTTATCCAGAAACACCCATTTCAGCAAATCTAAAGGTATAAGGTTACAGTGACGGATTTTTTTTTTTTTAAATCTCTCATATGTTTATCAGTTTTATTATTTAGATCTTTATTTTTTTTAGTCTCGGATTGTTGTCTTCTCTGTCTGCATATGCTCTTTTCCGTGCACATTGTGCAATCGCGGCGAATCAGAAACAGAAAGGGAAAGGGTTTTCTCAGCTACATATGCTCTTTGTCGTGCACCTTACGCAATCCCGGCGAATCAGAAACTGAAATAAAACATAGAATTTACGGGTAAGTTAACGAGATCTAACCCCACAAGCGTGGAAAAGTTTTTTGTTTTTATTTTTCAGTTTGTGGTGTGATTTACAGGAAAAAGAAGCAATTGCAAAAACCGAGAGAGAAGAGTAAAAAAAATAACCTTCATCATTCCCTTCCTTTATGTACCTTTAAAACTTAGCTCACTTGGTCCAAAGTTGATTTATTCCTTAATAGGTCTTGAGTTCAAGTCTTATTAAGTTACTTTTAATAGTGCATGCAATTTCTATTTTTAAAGTTACTTTATTGTAAAAGTGCATCTCACTTAAAAATAAAATAAAATAAAAGTGAGTCACTTAAGTTTTTTATTGTCGCACTATTTAAAGTACCATTATTGTAAAAAGTGAACATCACTTATTTTACAAAATTGATTCACTTAAAAGCAACTTTCTTATAAGTGATTGTCAAAAGTTCATATTGGGAAAAAGGGGTTTTTTTTTTCTAGTTGGTCAAGTTAATATATGCCATGTCACAATTGGGGACATCTTCAACATTCGCTTTGAACAAGCATAACTTCATCATCGAGAATAAGTTTTCAGTGTCGTTTTTTATTAAACGGCCTAATTTTTTAAGCTCTTTGCATCCAGACAGTTAGTTTCTATTCTTTCAGCCATTATTTTACAGTATGGCTGCCCCTTGTGATATTCTACTTACCAGTTCTAACTATTTCTCATGGAAATCTCATATGGAGGATGTTCTACGAAGTAGGGGACTTTTCATAATTACCTCAGGGAAAGAAAACAGAGTCGACTGATGATGATAAGAAAATAAAATGGGAAAATAGATGTGATGAATCTCGTGGATTGATTGGGATGTCAATCTCTACTGATTTGCGATTCCACATATCTGGAATTGATGAACCTAATAAATATTGGGAAAAGTTGGAATCTGTGTTTGGTAAACACAATAAAATTTGAGGTCATCAACTTGAGAATGAGTTGATTTCTTTGAATCCAAGTGATTTTTCATGCATTCAAGACTATTTATCTAAGTATAAAACTCTTAGACTCTTATGTGAAGAATGTAAGATTAAGAAAGAAGACAAACAATGTATTTATCATATTCTTTCCAAACTTGGACCTGCATATTCTATTTTTGTATCTACATTTTACTCCATGAAAGAATCCTTGACTACAGCTAGCTATCAAGAGCCTAGTCTTGAATCCTTTTATGATTCTTTAATTAGAGATAAAGATAAGCTCATTCATCTTGGAATAATTAACAATGCAGATACATCTGGGAAAGCCTTATTGTCCCAACGGAAAGAAAAGTCCAAGCCTCCCAAGAAACAAAACTTTTGCAATAATAAGCAAAACAAGGGTCCCAAACCCTCTCAGTCAGCTCCTTCTTTAAAAAAAGACAAAGGATCCAAGCCAAAAGGAAAGAAGACTGAGCGTCATTCCAATTTTTGTGGAAAAGATAATCATGATGAATATAAGTGTTTCAAGAAGATGGCATCATTGGAAGCAGCAATGAAGAAGCACCACATCAGCCTAGATTCGTCTTCAGAATCTACCTCTCATGGACATGCACTTTGTGCTTCTGGTTATTCTTATATTGCATCTTCTTCTTCTACTTCAAATGAATGGCTCATTGATTCTGGAGCATCTTATCATATGGGTAAGGATAAAGTCATCTTTTCTACTATGCATGAATGTAACACCAAACAAATATTTGTTGGTGATGATAGATCTCTAAGTGTTGTAGGATCTCAAACAGTTCCAGTAGAAAATGGTCATTTTAGTGATGTACTATGTGTTCCAAGAATTTCCTACAATTTGTTATCAATCTATCAAATCACTCATTCAGGTGAAGGTAAAATTGTGATGTTTACACCTCACCAAGTTTTAATCAAGGATTTTAAAGATCCTCAAAATGTCATTGCTACCAAAATTGTTAATTATATTACCAGGTTGTACAAATTTAATAGCTTTGGGTCATCACCTTTTCCTTCAAATTTTGTTGATCATAGTGATAACTTGAGCAAACTTTGTCATGAGCGATTTGGTCACTTGATTTATCGCTCATTGCAACAACTATGTAAAGACAATATGGTGATAGGTCTTTCGATGGTATCTTGTAGGGATGGTGTTTGTTCTGGTTGTGTACTCAAAAAACATCATCGGGACAGTTTTGACAAATGTGTCTCTTGGAACGCCTCGGTTCCCTTGGAGCTTGTGCATAGTGACTTGTGTAGTCCTCTTCCATCTGCTTCATTTTCTAGTTTCAAATAATTCTTAACTTTCATTGATGACTACTCCACATGCACTTTGGTTTATTTCCTAAAACTTAAGAGTGAAGTATTTAACATGTTCTTGGCCTACAAGGCCCTTGTTGAAAAACAATCTGGTCATCAAATTATTAAGTTAAGATATGACAATGGAGGAGAATATGTTAACAAAAATTTCACTACTTTATGCATTTAACAAGGAATCCAACAACAACACACTGTTCCATATACACCACAACAAAATGGTGTAGCTGAACGGAAGAACCGCACTATAAAAGAAATGGCTAATTGTATGATTCAATCTAAGAGACTAAGTCTTCAATTTTGGGATGAGGCCATAAATTGTGCAAATTACATAGTTAATCGCACACCCACTAAAGTTTTACAAGGTATAACACCAGAAGAAGCATGGAGTAAAATTAAACCAAATGTAAGTCACTTCTGTGTGTTTGGTAGTGAAGCATGGGCTCACATTCCGAATGAAAAATGGAAAGCATTGCAACCTAAAAGTGAAAAGTGCATATTTATTGGATATTCTGAAGATGTAAAAGGTTATAGACTTCTTCAGCCACATCCTCTTGATATAATCATTAGAAGAGATGTTAAATTTGATGAAAATCTCTTGGCCTACGATCATGACTCGGCGGTTGTGCCATCTTTGGCCTACGAACCTGACTTGACAGTTGTGCCTTCTTCTCCTTCCAACTTCCTTAACATATTTCCAACTCTAGTTTCTGATGATGATAGTGAGGATGAAAATCCACCTCCGCCTGCTCAAGTTCCTCCAGTTGCACCAGCACCAATGCTTCCTCGATGGGTCCTTTCAACATGTGAAGCAGCTGGAGATCAACGTCGAACACGTTCTAAGTTTAAACGAGCCTCTTCTCTTTTGGCTCAATTTTCCAAGAATCATGATCCAGAAAATTTTGCGGAAGCTTCAGAAAATCCAGGTTGGGATGCGGCTATGGATGAAGAATATCGTTCCTTAATGGCAAACGATACTTGGGATCTTGTTCCTCTTCCAAAAGGAAGAAAACTTGTTAGGTGTAAATGGTTCTATAGAACTAAGTATGCATCAGATGGAAGTGTTGAAAGACTTAAGGCAAGGTTAGTTACCAAAGGTTTTCCCCAAGTTGAAGGGATTGACTACAATGAAACCTTTGCTACTATCGCAAAAATGAACTCCATCTGCCTTGTTCTTTCCCTTGCATCTTTACATAACTGGGAATTCCATCAAATGGATTTCAAGTCTGCATTCTTACATGGTGATTTACAGGAGGAAATTTACATGCAACAACCTCCTGGATATGTTCAGAATAACTCTAGCCTTGTTTGTCGCCTTAATAAATCCTTTATGGCCTTAAGCAAGCTCCTAGAGCTTGGTATGCCAAAATGGATAACTTTCTCCTTGACACTGTTTTTTTAGATGCCATTTTGACCCCAATGTCTGTACCAAGAAAGTAGGAAACCATCTCATCATACTTGTTCTTTATGTTGATGATCTTATCCTTACTGGTAGTGACCCTAAGCTTTCAACCTATGTGAAATCCAGTCTTAAGCAAAATTTTGAAATGTCAGACTTACGACATTTGCATTATTTTCTTGGTCTTCAAGTCTTGCAAACCAAAGAAGGAATCTTTCTTTTCCATTCTAAGTATGCTTGTGACCTTCTTCGTCGCTTTCACATGGAATATTGTAAACCAGCCCCTTCTTCCTTCCAGTCTGGAGTCAAACTTTCTGCCACTTGTACTTCCCCTCAAGTAGATGCCACCTTGTATTCTCATCTTGTTGGTAGTCTCTTATACTTGACTCATTCCCTTCCTGACCTTTCCTTTGTCGTTGGTCGTGTTTCTCATTATATGCAAACACCTCATGAAAGTCACTGGAAAGAAGCAAAAAGAATACTTCGATATATTTGAGGTACAATTCAGTTTGGGATTCATTACAGTACAGGGGGGACACCTTTGTTGGCTGGTTTCACTGATTCAAATTGGGTCGACGATCCTAATGATCAAAATTCTACTGCAGGTTATGTTTTCAGTTTGGGATCTGGACCTATCACTTGGGCTTGTAAGAAACAACAAGTTCTTGCTCTTTCATCAGCAGAAGGAGAATATCAAGTCGTAGTTAATGCCAGTCGGGAAGCTTTATGGCTTCGATAGATCCTATCAGAGTTTGGATTTGAGCAATAGCAGCCTACTCCACTTTTGTGTGAAAATCAAAGTGCCATCAAGCTTTCCAAAGATCTAGCTCTACATAAACATAGCAAACACATTGAGCTAGATATGCACTTCATCAGAAATCATGTTCATGATCGTGTTCTTGAAGTGCTCTTTTCCCCTACAGATGATCAACTTGTAGACACCTTCACCAAGTCTCTTACAGAAGTGAAGTTTTCTAAACTTCGATCTATGTTAGGAGTTCATGAACTTGTCATTAAGGGGGAATAGGCTATAATGCCTCCTTCCTTCTCCTAATAGTGTTACTTTGTATATCCTTCAATCCTATCCCAAGTTGTTCTTAAGGGGGGATGTTAGGATATTTAGACACTTAGGAGTTAGTTAAGATAAACTTGTGTAATATATCTGTTAGGTAAAATGTGTCACTTTAGTATGCATTTGTAAAAATTCTAATTTGACAGTCACGATATGTTCTAGACATAAAGTGATCTGATGGTTCAACTTCTCTTAGATCATACCTACCATTGATCTGTGGCTTAACACCCGATTGGTCCATGATCTATATTTAAAGAGCATGGAGAGTCCTTGGCTAGTTTATCGATTATGAGAAGCTCATTTGTAACTTTTTTTCTTTTTCATAATAAATTGCTCCAAGTAACTTTTTGGCTGGGTTTGTGGACTGTTTCCCTCTCGAGGGTTTTAACCACATCAAAACACCAGTGTATCGATCTATGATATGTTTGTGTGAAGTGGTTTCTTTAGGTGTTCGGTCTTTTGGGAGTACCTTGTGTACCCGAACAGGATAGTGTGGCGAAAGGATATGAGGGACAAAAAGTTCTGGAAATGTAAGGAATGTCAAAATGTTGGGAATCTAATATTTTTTAGGGAGACCTTCACAATGTATTTATAGGATGGTCTAAGGTTTTCTAACCCATGGTATTTTATTGTGCATGGTATTTTTCCATGGTTTTTGACCCATTCTCATTTTAGGGTTTTTGGTCCTTTTTGGAAAGAGTGGGGTTATGCTGCAATAAATGCTCAACTTCCCAGCATTTATGGGGGACAGAATAATAATGTTTTGGACCAATTTTGGTGGAATTTTAGTTGTGAAGGTAAAAATTGAGGAAATAATGGTGGGACTGTGATGTCTAATTATGGTTTGGACCATAGAGAGCTATGTGAACCATTTTTAGTGTTAACGGATTGCCCCCTGATGTGTGAGGGAAGGAACTCATCGTATGGTTGACAGACATCATAAGATCAAGGGGAAAATGGTGAGAACTATGGAGAAACTGGAGGGAACTATGGAAGAGTCAGAGTTTCATCATTCAAACCGCAGTGCCTTTTAATTTGTATTACTTCTCAAAAATGGATGAGGTACATATAATCTCAAACATATATATGGACAAGGCGTGTTAGATTTTTATCATTCAAGCTAGCATTATGATCTTAGGATCTTTAACTAAGAGAATAGCATGCACAGCAATAAAACACAAGAGACAAGAGACACAAAGAATTTTCCTCGGGGAAACCATAAAGGATAAAGCCCCGCAACTTCCTCAGAGATAGAATCAGCACCAAAAGTAAAACCCGAAAACATAAAGATGATCTTCCGACAGCAGTAGTCTCTCTCTTGTCCCAGCAACTTCTCTCTCACTCATGCGCCCCAGTGAGTGAGTGTGTGTGATAAATAGAGAGGCTCACTCTCTATTTATATTCTTTCATTCACTTAATGTTCACTCCAACATGTCGGCCTCACTTAACAATTACTTACTAGAGCCGACATCTCTAGGAGAGTCTAATAATCCTAGTGCCCCACAACTTGTGGGGACTTTGCCCCTCTGACCAACAAGGAGGGTTATCCTTAACACAATGGTGGGGACTATTGCCTCGACTTACAATAACTCACCTAGGGTCGACTTCTCTAGGATAGTCTAATAACCCTAGGACCCCACAACTGCGGGGAATTTAACCCTTGATCAATAGAAGGGTTACCCACAATGACTTGACATGACTTGTTTACATTATTGAATCTCCCGATAGGCACATCGGAGCATGACATGACTTCAATACATTAGAAACACATCCCGGAATAAACATCAGGGAACAATACATAAGATATACAAGTGAATAAATTCCAAAGTTACAATTACATCAACAAGGCGGGCATACCCATGCTCGTATCAATGTCTCGATATGAAAATGGGCATTAAGGCTCAAATAATGGGATCCGATCAATACATACAACTGGAAGTATATAATGGTGGCCTCAATGGGAGGTTGAATACATATATGATCTAAAGATTTGTTACATATGAACAATGGCATTCTCATTGAATGCAATATCACAACAATTGATGCTCTGTTGAATCTGGAGGTGTCCACAACTGGATGGACTCAATGAAGGAGAGTCAAAATCTCTGAGGTGCCAGTAGGGGAATTTTGAGGTCTAAAATGGGCCTCAAAACAACAAAAGTACTATCAAAATCAACTTTAAATTAACCAATCATATTGTAGAGAATGACATCGTCCCTTATGGTTGAGGTGGCATGCTTGAGTTAAAGATACTAATTTGTCAAATTCTAAATGTTGGATGCAAACTCATAGCTAATCATACTTATAAAAGACAAAATAATCAAGTACTTTTGAATATAATATTTATATACTTAATGCTTCCACATACTTATAATCAGGGTTGGAATTTGACGGGCAAATGGCCGTCATAGAACATTTTTCTTGTCAAATACAACTTATATTTTAGACTAACCGTCAAATAAAACAAAGAAACCCTAATATAATTGAATAAATTGAATAAATATTTTTTCAAATTCCTACCCTACTTATAATACACTTTTCTCTATAATAAATATTTTAATATAAAATATATTATTTAAAACCAAAAAAACTCAAATTCAAAATTCGAATCATAAATACTTACTTGAATTCGAATCATAAGTACGTACTTGATTAATGGATATGGTAATGAAAATATATAATAGTAATTGGTTAATAAATATGTGATAGGTGTTATATTAACTTGTTTTAATATATTAAAGTCATCATTTTAAATATTACCTTTATTATATTTAACTTATCCCATATTTAACATGTTAAATTAACTAATATATGATTCATACGTAATATATTTATATTATATTAAAAAATTTATATATCATATTAAATTTATTTTAAGATTATTATTATATATATAACATAATAAAATATAATATATAATAAATAAAGTTATTAAAATACAAGTTATGTAAGGAGGATAAATTTATTATAATAAATAAAATTGTTATAAAAAATTAAATAATATTTTTTTATGATAAGTAAATATGATTATAAATTTTAATTTTAATAGGTTTAGCTTTAAATTAAACTAAATATAAAATTTATTTAATAAATATCAGTTAAATTAAATTTAATATATGGGCTGTGTGAACTTATTTATATAAGTTTAACTTAAGTGTGTATTTCAAAACTAAAGTATTGTACTTTATTTTATTTCTTAGTATTTTATTTTACAATATTTATGGATTACAAGGTACTCATATTTATAGTCATATCAAAGAGGATTCTCTATTAATTTAATTTCTAAACTTCTTTTCAACTTAACTCAACCATAGTTACATAGATTGTAGTGTGAGACATGAGTTGTGAATATACCTTCCCCACAAAATGACAAACTCATAATATTTTATGATATCTCTTATGAGGCCTATTTTAGACCTCAAAATTTCTCTAATGAATAAACAACATCAAATATTGTAGATACACAAAAGGATGACATTAAGGGGATTCTGAACATTGTTGCCAACGTAGCCCAGAAATCATAAGGGACATGAAACTGTGTGGGTCCCCAAAATAGACTCACCATTTTGCTAGAGTTGGGTCACAACCGAGGTCTTTGACCAAATAATGAAGGAACCAATACCCTGTACGAATATCAACGGTGCGATAATGGAGTTGAAGTCGAGCATGTGAGATGCAACCAACCCAAAAGGCACTAAGGACTCCTTTCAAGTGGTCCAAGGAACTCTTCAATGAGGTGGATGAAACCAAGATACAAGGACCTCTAGGTCTATCTTCTGGAATAGATGCGTTGGCGTCAACAGAGGGAAATTATGTTTCCTTGATAGAAGGACGAGGGGGACAACCAAAGATATCAAACAATAATAAGATTGAGACACTAAGTGTGGAACAGGGGCAGGGGAGTATGGGGGACTCAAACTTCCTTTGTTCAGAGTATAATGGCAAGGTTGATCTAGAAGCAGATGATATTGACTCATGGGGGGGAAATCATATTTGTGGAACCGTTGAGATGACTGCAATGGAAGATACGAGGGAAGTAACTAGAAAAGTGATATCTAGGGGATCCGAGGGAGACTCGTTGCGGAGTACTCTGAATAAAGACGACCTAATGGGGGGTCAGCAATGATGGGTGGCAGTACCTAGAAGACGATCAGATCGTTGTGTGCTTCAAATCTCCTCTGGAGCGGATCTCTCTGATGAGGAGGATCGCAGTTGTTGTTGAGTATGTCAGAGCGGTGGAACAGAGGGACGTGACGATGGAGGAGGAGAGATCATGATGAGGACACTAAGTCAGAAGAGGATGACTCTGACTAGTATCTTGTGATGTTTCCCCCAATGCGTTTGAGCATGGGGAATTTTGTATGTTATGTATGATCATACGAGAAATCCTGTGGAGATTTTCTTTTTATACTGAACATGATGATATGATATCAATGCACATGGATGCATATTTTTGTATTTTTATGGCTTTTTATGAGTCTCTTGTTATGTTGATGACTATGTCTATATTATGTATATGAAATATACATGCATGACTATATGATGATGCAGGATGCATTTTATTTCCTATATATGATGATTGATGTGCCACTCTAGAGCGTTATTATCCATTTTGTCTGCTACACTATTGAGACTTCTAGGAACATGCATGAATGAAATGGATTTGAAATGTCTAAACAAGTGTCTAGTGCACAGGAACTTTCTAAATAGGTAGGGATCGTGTACCCGATAGTAGTTTTTCAATTGGGCGACAAGCAGCTGGGATTCTAGGAAGACATCAAGGTGACGAATACCCAAGTGAAGGGCGGAGGTCCGAAGACTAGCAACGCCATCGTACTCATCATAGTTGTTGATAGCAATACTAACACAAATTCAGTCAATATGGATCAACTCATGTGACAGAGAATAAATGACCCACACAACCAAGGCGATATTAGGATACCATCTACTTGCACCATCAGCGAAACCAACATAGGAGGACAAGGTAGGATCCATCTGGAGCAACCAAGGAAACAAATTTGTGAGACTCGTGGTAAAAATGATGCAAAACAAGCAAGAAAAACTATGATACAAGGGTATGCAGGTTGGTCGACTTAGGCATAAAATCTATTGAGGTAGAGCCCATTGTGAGGATTCTTCAAGAGGAAACCGTCAGAGTCAGCGAGGACGTATGCACCCTTGCTGAGACATCGATGGATGACGTAAGGTCCATACCACATGGATTCTAACTTCACTTTTCTAGTCTTATCATGGTCCTGGTCATAGACATGGACAAGGTCCCCCTCGCTAAAGGTGTGTGGGTGTCTTGGGATTCATAATGGGACTCCAACAGAGTCTTAACCGCTTCGATCGTTTGGAGAGTAGTGTTGCGGTCCTCATCGGTTTGTTTAAGCGCAAGTAGTTGTTTTTCCAACGTTGAAGTACCACGTAGAAGCTCGACAGCAAGGCAGAGTGATGGAATATGGCATTCAATGGGAGGAACCAACTCCACATCTTGGACTAAGTGAAATGGGGTAAAACTGGTGGCGGTTTTAGTCGATGTCCAATATGCCTAGAGGGAGGAAAAGAGAAAGTGGTTCTAGTTAGCATTATGTTTGTCCACCACTCATTCGAGCATGGTTTTGAGGATATTATTGATAGCCTCAACTTGGCCATTTCCCTAAGGGTAATAAATAGAGGAATACTGGTGTTCAAATTTCAACATGGCAGAGAGATTGGTCCAAACAGTGTCCTCAAAGTGAGAACTGTGGTCTGAGACTAGCTCGAGGGGGACATTGAAATGACTGATAACATGGTTGAAAAATAAGAGTATCGCAGATTCATCCTTACAATTGAAGGTTGGCATGGATGTATCCCACTTAGTGAAGTAATCAATGGCCAAAACGATGTATTTATGGTCGTTGACCGAAGGAGTGTTACAAGTCTTGAATTAAATCTCCCATTTGTAAAACGAACTGACTATGACGATAGGATGTAGAGGCACAAGAAGTGTCCTTTCCTTTGGGGAAAAGAGTTGGAAATTGCGGCAGTGTTTATATACATGAACACAATCGACAAAGATGGTGAGGTAGAAATACCTGGCACGGAGGATCTTTTGAGCGATAGACAAATTGGAGAGGTGTCCACCACAGGCTCCACTATGATAGTCATTCAGTACTTGTTTGGATTCATTGTGGGTGAGGAAACAATGCAATATGGTGTATACACCACGGCGGTACAAGACATCAGCAATAAGGAGATATCGAGTAGCTTGGTTCCGGATGCAACAACGATCTTCATGGCTTAAATGGGGCTCAAATTTTTGTGTGCGCAAGTAAAGGAGGATGCCACCATACCACCGGTATTTTGTAGAGATGGCGAATAAGAATTCATTAGGAAGATTGATTGTGATAGGTGGTGAGGTAGATGACAAGGGGAGTTATGGTATCAAGGAAGCTAACGCCAAAGCTTTATTGCTTTTGGGTGTGACAAATTCCAAGTCGTACTCTTGGAGAAATACAATCCACTTAGCGGCATGACCTTGGATAAGGCAGTGGCTTAGGAGATAACTCATGAGGTTGGAGTCGATCGTGACTTGAGTTCGTCCCATGAGGATGCAATGTTGTAGCTTCTACACCAAAAATACGATGGCTAGGGCCATTTTCTCTTCGTGGGACTAACATAATGGTGGTCTAAAAAGATTTTGACTTACATAATAGATCATGTGCTTTTGACGAGCATTGTCTTCTTGAACTAACACTCCAGTAATGGAATTTTCAGATGCCAACATGTAGAGGATAAAATCCTTGGTAAAGTCAGGAGGAGAAAACAATGGAGCAAAAGTCAAGGCTTGTATCAATGCTTCAAAAGAAGCTTGCACCTACTCATCCCATACAAAAGGAATGTTAGTATGGAGCAAGTGTAAGAATCCATGGGCTTTCGTTGCATAATCTAGAATAAACCAGCGAAGGAAATTGGACTTACCTTGAAGGCTCTACAATTGGCGCAAAGTACATGGAAGGGAAAGATTCAGGATGGATTGAACCTTCAAATGATCCACGATAATCCCATTTTGATACATGATGAATCCTAATAATCGATCGACTGGGACACAGAACACATTTGAGGGGGTTCAAGCGGATGTTATATTTGTGACATCGAAGGAAGACTTGTAATAAGTCGTCCAAATGTTGGGAACGCTTCCGAGATCAAGGTGTGAGGTCATCTAAATATACCAAAATAATGTGAATGAGGTCGTGGAAGAAAAAGGTCATGGCTCGCTAAAAAATGGTGCCAACGTTTTTAAGGCCAAAGGGCATGACATGATACACAATAGTTCCCTGGGGGGTAGTAAAAGTAGTTTTGTACTAATCTTCTTTGTGGATCTGGATTTGGTTAGAACCAGAAAAATCATGTATGAAGTAAAATAATTCATGACCGACACAAGCGTCAATGATTTTCTCAATAAACAAAGTGGGGAAGTTGTCTTTGGGACAAGCCAAATTCAATTCATGGAAGTTAGTACAGGAGAAAATGGTACCATAATTTTTTATTGATAGGAGCAGGATTGGAAACCCAAGTGGTATACACGATGGGGTATATAAAGCCTTCTTTCGCAGTTTTTCAATCTCATCTTTGACGACAGGGGCCTTTAAGGGGTGAATGGGTCATTTCATATCACGGACGAGCCAAGCATCGTAACATATGTTGATGCGATGCTAACCGATAGATGGATCAATACTAGGAATCTCGGTAAAGGACCAAGCAAAAAAATCATGAAATTCCTAAAAAATTGTTTTGTAGGAAGTGACTTCTTCAAGGGGGAAGGAAGCATCGAGTGTAATATCCTCAACTACCCTGGGTGTGGTTGAGATATCGACTTTAATGGTTGGTGAAATTTTGGCCATTTTACCTTCTTCAAAGGCGTCAGGTGTCGGGATGGGTTTTTAAACCAATCGACATTTCCATGGATGAAGTCTTTCGCTTCGACAAAGAATTGGTCCGATGACGAAGAAGGTTAATCGGGGATGAAGAAGGAACGATGGTGCAAATCATTCCAAGGATATTTAGAAGTTGAAAGAGATTTGAGGATATCTTCGTCATTGTGAAAGTAATGTGTGGATAGGTCGGAAGGACCTTCCACGGACGAGGAGGGGAACAGGATACTGGAAGTAAATGGTGTTATCGGTGTCTGAGGAAGAGGCCAAAGGGTGGATCTCCTCAAGGACTATGATTTAAGACTTGCGAGAGTGCTTGCGAAGGTCGTTGAGGAGAGACCGGTACTCGGGAAAGTTTGGGAAATGGTGGGAATAATGACTATGTAGGACACAAACTACACACTGGTCGTTGGTTCGTAGCGATTTATTTTTAACCGCGGGTATGGTTGGTACATTGAAAACTAGAGTGTTGTCGGTCTTAAGTGATTGTGTGCATGTGGGTGTGAAGGATTGGAAAATAGGGACATGGTTTGTTTCACATGGCCTTGAACATCGCATAAAGCACACATAGGAGAAGGATGAGGTTCTGTCAGGGATTTGGGTGCCTTTCCCTCAGTCTTTGTGGGAGGAGGAGGGGCAGCAGTAGCGGGAGAAACAGTCTGTTGTGTACCAGGAGTTGGGTGTGACACCGTCTCAATAGGTTGGACTAGTGTCAACATGATCTGTGGTGTCGAGGAAAGGGTGGGTGGATCAAGGTACCATATGACAATACCCAAAGTGAATCCTGGAAGGTTGACAGTAGCCATGACTGGGTTACTCACAATTCCACAAGGTGGAAAGAGGAAGGGGATCCTGTGGATGGGGAATGAACCCCAATAATTCCCTGAGGTATGCAGTTTGGGTTTCGCATGAGGTTGCGAGGAGTTCGGAATGTTACCGGATGTGATAGTGCAAATTCTTTATATTTCAGTCGTTGAAGGAGGAGGTGGGAGGGATAAAAAGGTGTATGTTAAAGGGGCGTTGGTAAATAGACCTGTACCAATGACATACAGGGAAGGGATACATACATTGTCGATGGTATTTTTGATCGTAGGGAGGACATGCTCCGAGGTCACCAGTCCTTTAGGATCGTAATACGTCAATTGGTTGATGGTCATGATCTTCCCATAATGAGGGAACATCAAGAGTCAAAAAATGGTAGAATCAATGGCTTGCATTGCATACATGTAACTACGTCCATTGAGGAGGTTGTAATCAAGTTGGGCATTGAGAACCTCAATGTCAATCAACACGATTTTTCCAGCTAACTCAACAAGGACATTCAGGAGAATTCCTTGTGGTTCTGCAGCACGACTATTGTAAGCATGAAGGGTGGTGGTTAAAGGTTGAAGAGTTGGGGATCTGAGTTTCTGCCAAACAAATGTTGACATGATGCAGGTGCATGCTCCCTCATCGATAAGGCATCGATGAATGACCAAATTTTGGATAGTGACCGGAACCTGGAAGGATGGATGATGGCATCCTAGGTTCTCCTTAATCCAAGTTGAAAGTAATAAACATGGGATCAGAGAGATCCACGACACCTAAAGTGGATAACAAAGCTTTGATTTGCAAAGGAAAAGTTTTGAGGAATTCTAGAGAGGACATGGCTGAGGGAGACTAGGCCAAGTTGTCAAGCATACTGTAATTAAGAGCATCTCTAGAAGTGGAATTGTTCACGACATGACATAAAGGGAACCGAGGGACTTTGGTGGGTCTCAGCAAATGTAAGGACATACCAAGGGCGGTAGATGTAGATTCCATGGAGGGATTAATATTTTCCATGGTGGAGACATATTGGTTTCGTCAAGTCTATAAGTTGACATCATATGACAATGTCATAAGGTGATGGACACCAGGATCAATGGGTTGACCCACAAAAGTGATTGCAATATTTTGTGGTACCAAGGGTTGGGTTGAAACCATCCCTTGATTCATTAATGGGTTCTGCAACACCATAGGAGGAGGACCTTGTGATGTTGGGTTTGGATATGCCAGAGCGGACCCATTGGGGTCGCGTTGATTGTTGGCTTGTCATAAATGGAAAACTCGATACATATGTGGGAACTGATGTGCATAATGGTTGTAAGTGTCACAAACGGTGCACAGATGGTTGGTCTACAACTTAGGGTTCTTCCCAAGTCTAGGTGAATGTTGGCAGTTTTGTGCAGGAGGATTAGCGTTGTTGTTATTCGAAGGGTTGGGTTGTTGGCCACGTACTTGAGGTTGGTTGTTTAATCAGTTCCTACCTCTCTGTAGTCTTCCCTGCCCTTATTGGTTGTTGCGGGTGGGTTTATTAGGGAGGTTATGTTGAGCGTAGACCTGTCCTTAAGGAACAGGAGGATTTGTGGTCGAAGTAGGTGTGTATTTCACAGGTGGTGGGTAGTAGGCATGGTTAGTTGGAGGGGTTGAAAATCCCATAGTTTGGTCATTACACATAGGTGCCAAATAGTTCAGTCCATGAACGTGAGGAACTAGTGCGGGAGACGCATATGAAGGTGTGGCTCTAGACTAAGACACGACGCATGAAAAATCAGGGGTGTAGCCAAGTTGGGAAACACTATAGGCGTTACCACAGTGATATGGCGTCGAAGGGGAGGTCGTGTACAGGTGGGGGTGTTGGTTAATAAATCCAATGACTCCATCAGTAGCATGGGATGCCCCTGGTGTATATCGACTTGAGGAGCCAACATGAGGAGCATCAGGTATGATGGTATACATATAACTTGATTGGGCATAGATGAGATTGAACTGTTGTGCTTTGAGGATGGCTTCTTCCTCAGTTTGTGGTCGCTTGGATGCAACATCCTTGGTGATAGGGGGGTAAAGTTTTAAGAAACCAATCCAGGAAAATCCTATCATCTAACTGGATTTTACACAACGTACGGCGACGACACCACTCAAGGATATGATCCGTGATATGGGTAATAGTGTTCTGTTGACGAGATAATAGGATTTCCATGCCCTCGTCATAACGGACGGGTAACTGGAAATACTGGAGAAACATCAATTCCAACGAGGAAAAATCTGGATAAGTGGCATGAGGCAATTAAATGTACAATTTGGTTGCAAGACTAGTGAGTTTGCGCTAGAATAGTCACAATCAGATAAAATCATCCACTATGTTGTTAGAAGAACACCATAAGTGGAATGACATAATGTGATTTTGAGGGTCTTCTCTCACCTTTCCCTCAAAATTAGAGATGTCTTATGGGAGTTTGGTAGGCATGGGAGGCCACAATGGGTCATGACAGATGGGGTCATTCATCAACCGTTCCAAATCAGGCAAGTTGAGACTAGCCATAAATGGTAGACTAGGACCAGGACTAGATCAAGGAGGGCCGGCAATGGTGTTAAGACCGGTAGGCATGTAGTTGCCACATGCAAATGGGGGTTGGTATGGCTGACTTATGACAGTAGGATTAGTCACTGGAATGGTGTGAATAGCCAGAATGGTTGAAGAAGGTCCAATTCCCCCATGCATAAATGAAGGTACAATATGAACCATGGTGGTTGGAGTGGGGCCCACCACTAATGGGTAGCAAACTAGTAGCAGTGTGTGTGGTGGCGAGAGGCCCATTAGGACCAGGACCTGCAGTTCTAGAAAAGGGGATACCTGATATGATGCATGGAGCGTTCATGAGTCCACTATCAACCATCCCCTCTTGAAAGGGGTTTGGAGGTGCACCATCCATGGGGCTAGATGGGGCGATGAAGAAGGTAGGTTCGTATTGATAGGAATCGAAATCATACTCAGATGCAGTGTATGTCTCTGAAGGTGGTGAATGACGTCGAATATGGATCCAACGGTGACGGTTCAAGGTAGTGAACTAAGGGATATGCCTCCTCCATCTCTATGGGTAGCATGGTGGAGAAATGATGGTGTGATGGTGTGTGATAGGATGAATGGAGGATCAAACGTGTCAAACGCAAGCTCAAAATTACAACTACATCCCAGTGTGCTGAAGGAGAACTAATAAATGGTGGCACACAAGCCAAAAAGAAAGCTCTAAAACTGAACTGTAACAGTGGGTCACATTAGGTGATTCTACAACAAAGTGATCAGAAATCCAACAAGTATCACTACCTATAAAGAAAATGATGCACTAACCTATGGGGTATAAGTGAAAACAAACTCCTAGATACAGTATGGAAGCCCCTCACATATCGTATCCTCTATTGGGTGGTCAAATCCATAGTCAAACAATATGAAATGGAATAACTAGAGGCTAAGAGAATACCACTACTGAGAGGGACCTAGGTAAAAGAGCCACAATAGACTGGAAAATAGGATACCTCATTCATGACACGTCCGGGATGGTTTCCTGGCACTTCATCCCTTTGGTCCTCAGCATGCACAAGCAGGAATATGAAGGGTTATCCTTCAGTGCAGAATTGAGTGTGGTATTCCACCCTGACTTCTGGAACCCCTTCATTGTGGCTTACTCTCGTAGAGCGGGCAGCCTCCCGAAAAAACTATTCGTGAATGTGTAAACTAGTACTAGAGGATTTGGGTACCCTAGAGGACAACAACTATGTCTCAAATGTAAGTGACAAAGGGGTGTTATTTGGATTCCTATCCCCAGTGTCCTAACTTAACTACAATATTGTTTTGGTCCTCAAATGAGTTTACAATGTTGGTTGAGTTAAGTTCAATTTTAGGCTTAGCTTGGGGTCATGAACCAATCGTTTCACTTTAGGTTGTGAGATGTGTGCACAAGTGATGTGTAATTTCTAAACCCTAGAAATCTCATTGTTGAGATGCAAATGCAGAAAATTAAATAACAGTAAATATTTTTCAAAACAACTAATTCTTCCAGAAAAAAATGTACACAAATAAATGAGCACATAAGGAACTTAACACACTATAGGAAACACACGGGGGCTCTCACTACCAAGCTCGACTAAGGGGGCTCACATACAAGCAAAATAGTACTGCAAACAAACCAAGGGGTTGTAAGCAATCAGATATGGAAGGAAACAATCGGGGAAGGGGTAGAACATAGAAAGGGGGTCTGGAAAAGGGTCTCAAATACTAAAAAGGACTAGAAAATATTGCAAGTCACGCCTGTCGATGGAACATGTACGGTCGGGTCGCACAGAACTGTAAAATAGTCACGATCGAGACATAAAATCTGCAGAAAGATTCAAGTTGCACAAAACAGTGGGTTGATGCACGACGGGTCACACAAAACTGGGTCATATTAGTGACCATGATCGCTCTAGAAGCCTGGACAAGTGCGATCTGGAGTTTTGGTCCAGGTCTCACTTATCGAGGCAGAAGGCACAACCTAGGACACACTTATCAAGAAAAAAGGTGTGGCCTGGGTCGCATCTTTCTTCTGGATAAGTGCAATCCGGTCGTAACTAAGGTTTTTTAAATAAAAAATAGTCATCTTTAAGCGGGGGGGCAGGCATTGTGATGGGACTATTTTGGATCTCCCGCAAGGGGTTCATATCTGTGACGGTTGAAGGAACCCAAATAGAACAAACCAGCAAAAACACCTACAAAAACAGATATCCAAGGAGAGCGAGCCAGTGGAGTTGCCAAAACTGTAGTGGGGATTTCTTCTTTAATACATGAAAAAACACCTACCCTAGATCAACTAGATCTAAGGGTATATTTCATGGTGCAATGGATTACTAAACCTCTACTTATAATAATCAATAATAATAAATCTATATTTTCATCTAACTAATGCAATTAAAATAACAAAAAGAAATACCTTTAACTTGGGCCACTAGAGCCGTTTGAGGAAATAGTTCGTAGGCTCCCACAATCATGGTCTTCATTTATCACCAACAAAGGGTTGTCACCGAAAAATGAATTAAGGGTTAGTGTGGCGAAAGGATATGAGGGACAAAAAGTTCAAAAAATGTAAGGAATGCCAAAAAGTTGGGAATCTAATGTTTTTGGGGAGACCTTCATAATGTATTTATAGGATGATCCAAGGTTTTATTACCCATGGTATTTTACTATGCATAGTATTTGTCCACGATGTTTTACCCATTCTCTTTTTAGGGTTTTTGTTCCTTTTTGGAGAGAGTGGGGTTATGCTGCAATAAATGCTCAACTTCCATGTATTTATGGGAGAAGGAATAATAATGTTTTGGACCAATTTTGGTGGAATTTTAGTTGTGAATGTCAAAATGGAGGAAATAATGGTGGGACTATGATGTATAATTATGGTTTGGACCATAGAGATTTATGTGGACAATTTTTAGTGTTAACAGTTACTACTAAGAATAGAATTTTGATTTAATTTGTCTATTTTTAACAACAACTATGTTGTGTACCATTAGATATGATTAGAACAATATTTATTGATAAGCATCATTAGGTGTGATACCAATGGTATTAAATAGTTAATAATAAATCATTTCCCAAGAACAAGTATTTCAATGACAATTAAGCATAAATAACTACCACATTGTTTTATGCATGGATCCAAAAATTGTCGCCTTATTAATAACTAGTACAATAGCACTATTGTTACTAACGATGATGGAACTTGAGAA
This sequence comes from Pseudotsuga menziesii, assembly GCA_001517045.1. NCBI lineage: Eukaryota > Viridiplantae > Streptophyta > Pinopsida > Pinales > Pinaceae > Pseudotsuga > Pseudotsuga menziesii. Next base: position 336,953 of record LPNX010897992.1, read on the forward strand.
CTCTCCACTGTGTCATTAGACAACACAATTTCATGTATAAGGATGGAACTTAATACCTCATATTATGAATTCATTTTAGCAATGGAACTTTGACTTAACGCTTGGAGTGGCATCTCCCTATTGAACTATGAACCATGTGTGGAAGGTTTTGGAAAGGTAGTAGGGATGAGCATTGGTGCAAACTTAAAATTTTGAATTATGGAGTTTGAGTTGCTTAAGATTGTGTTTCCTTGAATTTGGGGGAGAAGAAGTGATCTTATATATTTTACCATCTTTGTGAAGTGTGTAGAGTTGAAAACCCCATTGCACGATTCATTTTTTTGGCACTTGTAATGCTTACCAAAAAGCATGTCATGACAATCCAATGGTGTAATATCACAATCAACTATGTTAATGAAAGTTCCAATGGAAATAGTGACAAAACATTAATGTGTGATAGGAATGGACGAACTTGATTCATTTTCCCATCCAAGATGACATGGTTGTGGATTTGAAGTGGAAAGTAGGAGTGATTCAACCAACCATAAAGAAACCAAAATCTCATTGGCTACTAGTTTCTAAAACTACCCACATTTATGCTTAATCTAGAAAGTGTGAGTGAAGATAGATTCTCCCTAATGATCAATGTAATGTCAAACCAAGAGGATTAGTGAAGGCTTAGAGGCATTGGGATCACAAAGCTCAAGTTCCTTTTATTCTTCATTATAAGCAAGTTCTTTTGTTCCTTGTTGCAATTCAACAAGGAGAGCCTTGGCCATTTTGACCTGTAAGGTGTGACAATCATCATCCTAATGCCCAAATTGTTGATGATAATAATGATGTGTATGCTTCCACCCTCATTTGGGATATTTCCTGCATTGAGATGTCTATATCTAATAGGCATGTATGTTGGATAGCAATTGCCTTGACCAACTGGAAAAGGACTATCCATGTTATGTTAATGAAGCAGAAAAATGTGAGCAACTTCAACAAAGATTGTTTTGTAGTGTCCACTCCCACCCCATGTTGATTTACAAAATTGTTGAAAACATGCCTCTAAACAATTTTCCACAACATATCATAATTTGTAGAAATCTTGGTTGACACTTCTAAAGTTTATATTCCATATACATAACAGTTTTCTTTTTCCATTAACATCATCATATACCAGTAGTAGAAATTAAAATAGAACACACTTGGAAATGTTAACAACAAAAATTGATTACATATTAAATTTACCCTAGAGAAAACCTCACTCTAGGAAAAACTCCAGCATTCAAATGCTTTTCTTTATTACTCTCAAAAAATTGCAATCTTTGTGAAATATGATCAAATGTATCGACCCATTAAGCATCTTGTTTCAAAACCAAACTTGATACTTGGTTCATTTGAATTACTGCAGGTGCCTTGGCATGGGAAATGTGTTGTGTACCTAATCACAACAGTTTTTTGGGGCATTAGAGCCTCTTCACATGAGCTACTATGTATATAAGCTTGTGAGTCTGTAATAATGCTTAATTCCTAGGGCTTTGTCATATCATATTCCAATATGTAGAAAATAACATTTTATGCACTAAGTACTTTGTCACTTGTATTAGTAACTTAACTTTTAAGTTAGGATTTTTACACATTTTAAGTTAGGGTTGATGAATCTTCCTCCATTCTTTGGATTTGCAAACCCAATCCACCCTTGGTTGTGCAATTGTTGTCACTAGTTTATATGCCTTTGATATTTATTTCTATTATTCTTTATATATATTTTAGTTAACTCTATAATTATTAGTGGTGCCATTTTGAACATTAGAAAATTGTAAATTTTTTTCAGAGAATTAGTCGTTCTTTTCTCTTATTGTGCAACTAGAGCGAGGGATCTTAAACAAAGACAAATTTGAACAAAAACTTTACAAGGTTAGCAAAAGAATGCAACATGAGTTGTGGTCCCTAGATAAAGAGACCATGGACCCAAAGTCAAAGGTGACAATTCATTATAGTAGAATCTCTAAGGAAGGAGGATGTAGATGCTTACAAAACTAGATGCAATACCCTTCCAAACTCATTGTCTACGTAACTTTAACTAACCCACTTTGAACATATGAATAAATATAGCGAAGAAATACCAAGTGAACCTTCAAGGTGTATTCCAATTACTATTGGGGGGGTAAATAAATTATTTCTTACAACATTTTGATGGTATAACCCATACATGGGGTGAAATATTAATCTCTAAAGATCCTAGAGGGATAATAAGCAAGTTTGTATATATGTTAACTCATTGAGCATAATTTAACTATCACAAGCCCTATGATATTCAACTCATGTGTGTCTTCCAAAAAGACACAACAATGAAAGAATACATTGAGAAGTTCCAAGTCTTAGAGTCAAAGGCTAAACTCTATATGGTATGCAACCAAGCCCCAAAAAGAGCATAAAAAGAGCAGAAATAAAAATAAGAGAGTAATTCACACCTAACAATGAATAACATAGATAAATATCAATCATCTTCGAGGGAGGAACCTCCTTACACAATGTACTGAGTACACAAGACAAGATAAGATACAATGATGGATAAAATGAAAATACATCATTCCTATATATATGAGACAAAGGTGTACAATAACAACTAATAAACCCACTAATAGATCCAAGCTGACATAAATAATATGTAATGCACCACAATGTAAGGGGTAATGTGCCACACTATATGGGGTAGTGTGCCATCATTAAGAGCTTAACATGCCCCTCCCCTTAAAAAAGTGTTGTCCTCAATGTTGAAGTAGTTCTGGATGTTGTTGTATAAAGGACTCATCTTCCCATGTTAAATCTTCAGCGGGTAAGTTCTTCCATTTAATGACATACTTTGGAATTGATCGATTTCAAAGCTATCTAGTTCTTATTTCAGTGATTCCTTCAAGCTCTAAGATGATTTTTCCTTCCTCATCAAGTTCTGGTAATATTGTTTGAATCAATAGCTTGTTACCGATTACCTTCTTTAAATAAGAAACATGGAAAACTGGATGGACTCGTGAAGATTCAGGTATTTCCAATTTGTAGGCCATACTACCAATCTTCTATAATGCCTTATAGGGACTGTAGTATTTAGGTGATAATTTATTATCCTTCTTGGTGTTCTTCAGGGACATCTGTTTGTATGGTTGTAGTCTTAAAAACACCCAATCCCCACATTAAAGCTTTGTTCACTGTGGTGTTGATCTACTTGTTTCATTCGATTTTGTGCTAGAGTCAAGTTGTCCTTTAAGATTTGAAGAGCTTGTTGTTGATGCTTCATGTGTTCTTCCACTGTTTGAATCTTAGAGGAGTCTCTTAGTGAAGATGTGATGGATGGTGGATGATAGACATAAATTTCCATAGATGGGGTCATTTTTACTGATGAATAGAAGGAAGTGTTATACCACCATTCTAATAAAGGTAACCACTTGACCCATTGTGTTTGTTTATCAGCTGCAAAACATCGAAGATACCCTTCCAAACATTTTTTTATGATATATGTTTGTGCATCATATTGAGGATGATAAGATGAATTATGAGCCAGTTGAGTACCCAAACAAAAAAATAATTCGGTCCAAAAATTTCCAGTGAAAATGGGATCCCTGTCACTTACTAGTATAATATTTGGAGTACCATGTAGTTTTTGGACTGTCTCCATAAAGGAATTGGTGACCATGCTTGCTTTGAAGGGGTGAGATAGTGCACAGAAGTGTGCCATATTTAGTAAGTCTATCAACAACCACCATGATGACACTCTTTCCTTCAGACTTTGGTAAACCTATCATAAAATCCATCGAGACCTATTCCCACCTTTGGCTTGGAATGGAAAGTGGTTGTAGGAGACTGGGGGTCTTAATTGTTTCCACTTTTATTTTGTTGCCAAACCAAACATTTTGTTACAAATTTTTGGGCATCGGTTTTAAGACCATCACAAAAAAAAAACTCTTTACCTTGTGATATTTTTTTAAGAAACTTGAGTGTCCTCATATCGGTGAGGAGTGGAATTCAAAAAGTACATTTTGCTTGAGTTGGTAACTCTTACCAAGATGTAAGCAATAATTGTACCACAGCGAGTCATCTTTCCACCTAAATGTATTAGAGGCACTCGGATCCTGTTGTAGCTTTTGAATGAATTTCCATATTTCTTCTTCATTTTTCCATTCATCCCTTGCTTCGGATATCCAATCCAGTTGGATGATTGAAATAACATAGAGTAATACTTCAACATCCTCATCTTTCCTTGAGAGTGTATCTGCAACAACATTTTTCTCCCCTTTTGTATATGATTTCAAAGTCATGTCCCAACATCTTTGTTACCCATTTGTGTTGCTCTTCTGAAGATAGCATGTATTCCAAAAAGTATTTAAGACTATCATGATCAGTTTTAACCTTGAAATGTCTTCCTATAACTTGTAGGGGTGTCATTGCTTCAAGGCATGTAGTATTTCCAACATTTCCTTCTCATAAATGGGATTTAAGTCATTTCCCTTGATTGGATGACTTGTGAAGGAAAGAGGGTGTCCTTCTTGCATTAGTACAACTCCAATTCCATTTCTTGAAGCACCACATTCCACAATAAAGGTTTTTGTGAAGTCTGGTGTCGCCAAAACATGAGTTTTACGCATGGCCTCTTTGATTTGTTAAAAATCTTGAGTTTCCTCTGGAGTCCAAGAAAATGCATCTTTCTTCAATAACATTATTAGAGGAGCTTCTATGCTTCCATAGTTATGAACAAAATTTCTGTAGTACCCTATTAGACCTTAGAATCCTCGAATATTCTTCAGGGTTTTGGGAATCAACCAGTCCATCACGGCTTTAATTTTTTTAGGCTCTACGTTGACACCTTCATGAGATACAATATGACCAAATACTCTACCTCCTTTATCCCAAAGAAACATTTGAGCGTTTTGCATACAGTTATTGCTCCTTTAGTAATTGTAGTACCCTATCAACATGTTGACCATTTTCTTCCCAAGACTTGTTATAGATTAGTATATCATCAAAGAATACTAGCACAAATTTCCTAAGGAAAGGCTTGGAAATAAAATTCATCAAACCTTGAAATTTGGAAGGCGCATTTGTGAGACCAAATGAAATGACCAAAAATTCATAGTGACCTTCATGAGTTCTGAATGTCATTTTGGGGATGTCTTCATCCTTCATTTGAATCTAATGATGCCTAGAACGAAGATCCAACTTTGTGAAGACATTTGCTCCATGTAATTCATCTAACAATTCATCAATGACATGAATGGGAAACTTATCTTTAACAGTCATCTTTTTGAGGTCTCTATAATAATGACACATATGCCAAATCCATATGGCTTGTGTACCATTACCATTGGTGTAGAGTAAGAACTTTGATTAGGCCTAATTATTCCAACCTCTAACATTTCAGCAACCATACGCTCAGTTTCACTCTTCTACCTATAAGGATATCAGTAAGGTCTAATGTTAGGAACAACACTTCCTGGAATTAAGTGGATAGCATATTCAAAGTCTCTAATAGGTGTAAGACTTGTGGGAATATCTTCAAATACCTTGGAGTGCTTATTAATTACCCTTTGGAGATCTAGGGAGATAGGGAACTTTGAGGTTTGAACATCTAATGAGCATAATTGTGCAACTACACCTTGATGTCCTTTTTTTAACAACTATGTCATACCATTTAACTCGTATGCTTATCACCTTGCTTATTTTCCCGTGATACCATTTAACTCGTATTCTTTTCCTTCCCATGAAAACTTCATGAAAAGATTTTGAAAATTAAAATCCACTGTTCCCAATGATTGTAACCATTGAACACCTAAGACAACATATACACCACCCATTTGGATAGAAATCATTGGACTATTCAATACATATTCCCACATAGATAGATTGATATTATGGAATTTCCTTGAGCAATTTATAGTTCCTCCATATGCAATAATTACTTGAAACTCTGGTGTTGGATATACAAAGCAATTAAGAACTTTGCCTAATTTACAGTGAATGAAATTATGAGTATCGGAATCAATCAACACTATTACCTTCTTTTTTATGTATCCTTCGATCTTGAGAGTTCGAGGAGTGCTAATTCCATCCAATGTGTGACAAGATATGGTGGGAGTAATTTATTCTGAAGTCACCTCTTCTTGATATGCTTCCTCTTCTTTTGGTTCTTCCTCTTCACAATATATGTATAATAATTTATTATCACCGCACTTATGTCCCTTGCTATACTTGTTGCAACAATTAAAGCATAGTAATTTTTCTCTTCTTTCATCTAGTTGTTGGGGTGTCAACCTTTGTGGTGGTTTAGAAGAAGGAACATCATTTTCTCTATATGTGTTGGAGAAGACCTTTCTAGTAGTCATTGTCATATTTTTACTTTCAACCTTCCTTTCCATCATGAAATCCTTCTCTAGGGATGATGGTTCAAAGAGACGAACCTCATGTTGAATGTTAGCTTTCAAGGTTCCAATAAAGAGATCTAACAAATTATCTTCTCAAATATTCTTCACTTTGAGACTTAGTTGCTGAAATTGCTTGATGTTCTTTATAACTAGACCATTTTGTTTGAGATTTACCAACTGGCTAAAGAAGGTATTTCTATTTATATCCCCATATTGTGCAATCAATTATTCTATGAATTTAAACCAAGATCAATCCTTCTGTGAATTTAGATCAAGAGATAATAGTCCTTTTTACGGTCACAAAGCCATTGGTACCATACAAATTGATCGGGTTCTAAATATAAGGATGCAATAGTTACCTTTTGAAAAGTGGGAACTTGGTGTAGATCAAATAATTGCTCCATCTAAAAAATCCACGTGATTGGATCCTTGCCATCAAACTTTCTCATATCAAACTTGTGGATAAAGTAGTTCCTTGGACCTGAATTGAACCCATGATGTTGTAGTGGATCATCAACTTTTGAGGACTCAAACTTCCTATTCTACAATTGTTTTTCAATTTTCTCCAGATGTGACTAGAATAAGTCTTATTTTTCCTCCTTATCCTCTTCTTGATTAGATACATGAGGAATAAATTTATGTTTTATATCGTTCATCAATTCCTTCAATTCTTGAAGATATTCTTTTCTAGCCATCCTTTTGAGATAGTCTTTACTATCCATCCCTTTCAGATCCTCTTTACTAGACATCTTATTTTCCAATTTAACAAAGTCATACATTTTCACATTTCCTTTAATCGTATCTTCTAACTTGGACACTCTAAAATATGTCTTCCATTTCATCATATGTCAAGGATGAATCCTCTGGGGGTTATTGGGTCCACTTGGGCTAATGGGGCCACCAGTACCAATCGCTAGAGTGTGGGGAACACACATAGAGGTTAACTTCAACTGACTGCATCTTCATGCATCAATTTATGCGCCTCCTAGACCAGTCCCTACAATTTAGGAGCCAATCGGAGTGTTGGCACCAACCTCCTTCCGTTGTTGGTAGTTGGTAACTAGTCAAGCTAAGTTATTCTCCAGTTACATTCAGTTAGATGTCCTCCATTTCAGTTAGCACCAATCTTGCATGGTTGCATGTGGGTAGGTGCCTATTCTCAGCTACTTCTCACCTACCACGTCAGCTAGACTAGGTTAACTGATTATAACTGATTTAGATACTGAATTAGACAACTGGAGTTGATCTAGTGAACTTCGATAGTGATTTAGACACTTCTAATTAGCCAGTCAGTCAGTCTTGAGTTGGTAGATTCAAATCCTATCCACATGATTTGAATTCTATTTTATGTAACACTATTGTATACTGTTGGGATTAATGAAGTTTATACTGTAATTATACTGAGAAATCCTTATATGTTTTCAGTGATATTTGTCTCGTTCAGTGTGTATTTTTCATTCCATTACACTGCATAATAATATAATCTAATTGCACTCATTGCCTGAAGATCAATGGAACAATAATTCAAACATGGTATTGAAGCCTCCTCATGCAAGCATCAAGTATGTCCATTCTCCATTGTACACTAGAAGCAGCTGGGTTTCCACATAAGTCTCGCAAAGTGTGCATTTCTAACTCTAGATTCGTTAAGAGAATTCTCTAAGGGCATGACGGACCCTGAGAAAGTGTACATGTCGAGATGGAAGGCTTGATTTTGACATAGTGTGAATTGTTTGCAATGTTTGCAGTGTTTTCTTACAGGTGCTACGTAGCTTTATTGAAGAAATTAATTGATCAGAAGGATAATTGATGGATTCTCAAGCTTTCTTTGCCCGCATCCTAACACCCTTCAACTATGTTGATTGGAGGGCAAATATGAAGGTGTCATTGCGCAAGCTTGGCCTGTACAGGATTACCATGGCCCAAGAGACTGAACCTCATTGTCTTGCTGAGAAAAACAAGTTCTTAAACCGGTTGGATGAAGCCTTTGGCTTCCTTTGTGCTCACATCTCTAGGGATCTCTTCTTTCATCTTTAGGGATTGAAGACTCCCAAAGAAACTTGGGAGAAGCTCAAATTATTGTTTGGAAATCAAGATGAACTTCGGGGACACATTCTGGAGAACGAGCTAATATCATTGCATCCCAGTAGTTTCGAGACCATCCAGCAATTTTTTACTAAATTCAAGTCTCTTGCACTACAATTTAAACAGTGCGAAATAGAGAGGAAGGATGAGCAGCTTGTGCTCTCGGTGCTCAGCAAACTTGGTTCTGAGTATTTTGTCTTCATCTCTACCTTCCATTTTGGAAGAGCTTCCATCCCCAATTGAAAGATGCCTTCACTTGACATCTTTGTCGAGTCTTTAATACAGGAGCAAGCAAAATTGGTCCAAATGGGAGTCTTTCAAACTTCCAAGAACCAAGCTCTTATGATGTCGGGCTCTACCAATACACGAGCTAAAGGGAAGAACAAGGGGAAGGATCCTAAAGCATCTTATTCAAATCCAAAAGAGTCAAAAGTCTTCCAAAGGAGCTTTTGGATCCAAGAGAAAGACTAAGTGTCCTTATTGTATGAGGGGCTTTCATTCAGAAATCCAGTGCATGAAGAAGACCCTCAACTAGTTGAAAAATCTCCTTGTACGGAACAATGTTTCCCTTCCACAAGGTGCAGAGATGTTTGATGATGGAGAGCAGACTGAATAACATGAGAAATGCCATGCCTTGAAGGCAGGCCTCACTCCGTCGAAGTCTTACTTGATAGATTATGGAGCATCCAACCACATGGTTTCCTCTAGGAAATCCTTCATGACTCACTCTATCAGGAGGACCTAGCACTTATATGGGATGTGACTTCCAAATCCCAGCTACTGGGAGAGGTTTTATTAAAATCCAGCATGATGAGTTCAATAATGTACTCAATGTTCCCTCTTCTGCAATGAAGCAAGTTGTTGAAGGTGAAGAAGAAGCAGAATCTTCCACACAATCAATTCGAATTGAAGCTCCTTGGAGTGACTCCTTCTCCTACTACTCCAAAAGTTTATGAGATATATGATATCTCATCTTCTCATATGCATGATCTAGAAAAAGACATTCGAATCTCTGTTATTGAAGAAAAATCTCCTTCCATTCTATGCAAAAATTCTCCAATGATTCTTCTATTTTAAATTATGTACATAGTTTACGGGTGATTGTTTCAAAATATGAAGAGGACTTTTATTTCCCTATCTCTAATGATATTGTTGTTATGCAGATAAGTAATACTTTGGATGTTTTGGAAGAAATATCAGATTTTAGGTGTGATTCATTCACTCTCATTGATCTTGAGCTTCCAGGAAATTCCTACATGATTGAATACACCAATACTCAGAGTTTTGAAGGAGAAAATTCTGCATCTACCATCTCAGTGGAGCACACTCTTGGATATGATATGAAATTATTTGGATATGATTTGATCTTATTTGGTTCTAGTTTTAAGTTTCAATATATTCCATTCATGCTTGTAGTTGTTCTCATCAATTTTGGTGTGAAAAAACAAGTACCGCAAGTCTCTTTCAAAATTGTTGCTGGGGATTTGATGTTAGTTCTCTTATGAGTTTGTTGATATTATATTTTTCGAATCATTGGTTATTTTTGAAACTATATCATATTATGGAGCTCAAGCATTCTCTCTCTACAATCCCAGGGCTTCTCTACCTTTGTATTTGATCACAAGCTCATCTCCTCACAGAACTAGTAAAGATGGACACATTCTGCATTCATCTGAACACTTGCTCCTAACACTTGGAGTTGATGTTACCTCACATGGTTTGATGTTCAAGGCTGCAATATATCAGTTTCTTGGGTTTTCCTCACACGGTTTGAATTCTAAAGTACTTTTGCTCTCTCATCAATTGATCTTAGTTTCTCTACATGGGTCCAGTTTTCATCTTGTAGTTGTCTATGTTCCTGATTCAGTTGAGCATATTCTTCTTCTTCTAAAGAGGAAAATTTCTCCATACATAATCATTTAGTTTGGATTCATAGCTCCACATGCATAGTCTCGGGATGTTGCTACATAGAAGAACCAAGATACTACATTTGCTATTGTATAGTGCTGCAAATTGCAGCAAAATTTTCACAAAGTTTTACTCAAAACTTGTTTTCCTGGTTTAGTGCTTATCTTGAGGGGGGCGGCGGGGGTTCCCATGAGGTTTCCCCTATTTCCTCAGTTTATTAAGCAACATTTTTTAATTAATATTTTACATTGTAATGGGTGACTTATGGCCTTGTTGCCAGGGCCCACATTTGTCCAAGTTAGGATTAAGGGGGGGTGTTAAGATTTATGATCCTCCCTTGTCTATTAGATTATATTTGCCTAACTTAGGAGTCATTTAATTAATATTGGGTCCACTAGTACCATTGGGTCCACTTGGGCTAATGGGGCCACCATTACCAGTCACTAGTGTGTGTGGAACACAGATAGAGGTTAACTTCAACTGACTGCACCTTCATGCATCAGTTTATGCGCCTCCTAGACCAATCCCTACAATTTAGGAGCCACTGGGAGTGCCGACACCAACCTCCTTCAGTTGTGTGTATTTTTCATTCCATTACACTGCATAATAATGCAATCTAATTGCAGTCATTGCCTGAAGATCATTGGCGTAATAATTCAAACACTTACACAATGTAAAGATAAAGGTATTGAACATTAGAATCAGACAAAAGGGTTGAATAAGGAAAATATAAAATGTCATAACAAAGAAATACCTAACCCCTCAACCTCAAACTTCTATCACAAATGAGCTTAATCCTAATTTGAGGAGCATCTATGTAACCCTCATAAGAGGCCTTTTATAGTTGAAGACCTATGCCACGCAAATTTTAAATATAAACCTAAGGAGGATGCTCTCACCAAATAAATATATAATGACTCAAGACCAATCCCCTCCACCAATAGAAACAAGGGAACCCTTGGTCTCCCTTACTAAATTCACTACGTTGTGTAGTATTGATGCATTCAAACTTTATGTCTACACTGAAAAGCAAAGGCTCCTTGTTCTAGTTGATCTTAGAAGTACACTTAACCATCTTTATATGGAACAAGATAAACACATTTGATGAAGTACAATTAACATTCTTTATAAGAAACAAGACACATAATTGGGATTCCATCATAATACTTTTGAATAATTTTTCCATTAATGTCTTAAGCCATAAACACATTCAAGGTGATTGTATGGTGCATAAAGTGGGACTTACCAGCATATATCCATCTTAAACACTGATCTATCAAGCACCGAGAGGGATCCAATTTTTAGAGGTGTAATTTAGTGTTTTACACATTGAGAAAAAAAGTATAAATGGAGAATCCAATTTCTAGAGGTGTAATTTATTTTTTTACCTCAAGTACTTTACACATTGAGAAAAAACTTGCAAATGGAGAAATTAGATCACTCTTTGTGCTTTTATTTTATAGGTAACGTTAATTTTTATTATTATTTTCATTCAGTTAACTTTTTATTTTATGAGTAGACATTAATTTATTACTTTTTATTTTTTGTAATGTAAATAATTGCATCGAGAGGCGCTCTACAACCCAGTGTGGGGCAGATCTTGTAACGTTCCTCTTGTAAATGTCGAACATAAAAAATAAAAATTTTAATTATTCTCCAAAATAAATGTCAGCCACAAAAACAACATAATATGGGGGAAATGTTTTAATGTTCCTACTCAACAAAACAATAAAAAATAAAAAATAAATTAATTATCCGCCAAAAACAATGTCGATCAAAAAAACAACACAATATAGGGGAGATGTTGTAATGTTCCTACTTAACAAAATAATAAAAAATAAAAAATTGAATTATTCGGAAAAAAAATATTGGTCATGCACATGGTTTTAAAACCATGTGCAAGGCCTCCTAAACCCGTGGTTTTATTGTACATGGTTTAGGAGGGGCCCGCAAATGGTTTTAAAACCATGTGCAAGGCATCCTAAATAACCCATGGTTTTATTGTACACGGTTTAGGAGGTCGTTGCAAATGGTTTTATGACCATGTGCAAGGCCTCCTAAACAACCCATGGTTTTAAATGGTTTTATGACCATGTGCAAGGCCTCCTAAACAACCCATGGTTTTAGGAGGGCCCTGCACATGGTTTTAAAACCATGTATGGGGGAGATGTTGTAATGTTCTTTCCTAACAAATCAAAAATAATAAAAACATATTATATGTAGGTCATAAACAGTATTAAATATTAATAATAAAAATATTATATGTCCACCTTAAATAAAAAGATGTGTCTTTTGATCTGAATTACACTAAAGTTGATAGTTGAGTGCAATACTTAAGAAGAGGTTTGCAACTCCAAAGATTTGATCCCTCTTGGCGCTTGATAGAGCCTAGGATTTGGAACTAGGCTGGTGATAGGGCCAAGAGGCGCTCTATAGTCCAGTATGGGGGAGATCTTGTAACGTTATGTAACATTCCTTTTGTAAATGTCAACCATAAAAAATAAAAAAAATTATTATCCTCCAAAATAAATCCCAACCACAAAAACAACCTAATATGGGGGAGATGTTCTAATGTTCCTACCTAACAAAACAATACAAAATAAAAAAATTAAGTATCCACCAAAAAATTGTCGGTCAAAAAAACAACACAATATAGAAGAGATGTTGTAATGTTCCTACTTAACAAAATAATAAAAAATAAAAAATTGAATTATCCACAAATAAAAATGTTGGTCCTGTACATGGTTTTAAAACCATGTGCAAGGCCTCCTAAACCCATGGTTTTATTGTGCATGGTTTAGGAGGGTCTCGCAAATGGTTTTAAAACCATGTGCAAGGCCTCCTAAACAACCCATGGTTTTATCGTACATGGTTTAGGAGGTCGTTGCAAATGGTTTTAAGACCATGTGCAAGGCCTCCTAAACAACCCATGGTTTCAGGAGGGCCTTGCACATGGTTTTAAAACCATGTATGGTGGAGATGTTGTAATGTTCTTTCCTAACAAAATAAATAAATAAATAAATATTATATGTAGGCCATAAATAATAATAAATATTAATAATAAAAATATTATATATCCACCTTAAATAAAAAGATGTGTCTTTTGGTCTGAATCACACTAAAGCTGATAGTTGAGTGCAATACTTAAGAAGAGGTTTGCAACTTCAAAGATTTGATCCCTCTCGACGCTTGATAGAGCATAGGATTTGGATCTATGCTGGTTATTTTCATTTGGTTTTAATCTTTTATTTTATGAGCCGACGTGAATTGTTGTATTACTTTTAATTTTGGTAATGTTACGTTACCTTACGTGACATCTCTCAAACTGGGTTGTAGAGCACCTCGCTTCTCTCAGTGCAATAATGGAAGACTAACCATACAATTTATTTATGTAACAAAAATTTAAAGAGTAGATGTCAATTTAGGCATTGGATGGCCAAAATGATCATGAATACGTTATCAAAGCCTCGCCACCTAAAAGTGTGTAGATTAGACTATTGACTCCAAACATGTCCAAACTTTTGGAGGACCACTTGGGCTTCATTGATTGCATGTATTTTATTAAGGAACGTGCCCTATAGAAAAAGTTATATTCCAAGAGCTTTACCCTACCCCATAAATATAAGATGATCTTTGCACCGAGAGAAGCAAGAAGCTCCAATCCAGTATGGGGAGATCTTGTCACGTTAGTCACTTTATGCTAGCCGACATAAATAAAAAAATAAAAAATAAAAAATAAAAAATATAAATTACATATCGATTTAAATAAAATAAAATAAAAACAAAACTAGCATAGATCCATTTTAAACCGAGATCTAAAGTGTCGAGAGGGATCCAAATGGTAAAAAGATGTACACCTCAAGAAATTGGATCCCTCTTGGTGCTTGAAAGATCTAGATTTAAATGGATCTATGCTAGTCTAATTTAAACCCATAAAACTCCACCTAACAAGGGTACAAAACATGTTATTAAAATTGACCTGTCTAAAAGATCCACAACAGTTCATCTTATAGAAAAACTGTTGAAAGCTGAAATCATCATTACTAGGAAGAACCCTTGTGTTTCCCATGTTGCCTTCGAAACAAAACAAAAAATGGCTTTATTGCCTTTGTATTGGTTACAAAGCACTTATTAAAACCACCATAAGAAAATCAAGTTCACTATATTATGCATTGATGATTTGATAAATGAACTACATTGTGACTTGTTATTTTCTAGGAATGGTCTTTGTTATAGCCTTTGTTAGATACCAATGCAGCTCTAGGTTCAAGAGATTCATTCATGCACAACTAGGAAAATAATATTCAATACAGTTTTTTGCTAGGAATGATCTTTGTTATAGCCATTGTTAGATACCAATGTGGCTCTAAGTTCAAGAGATTCATTCATGCACAACTAGGAAAATAATATTCAATACAGTTTTTTGCGAATTCTTTTTTAAACCTATACAATTGTAGTGACTTTTGTAGAGGTTATCCATGTATCATGGTGCACTGATATGCATGACACACCAATTCATCAATGATGTTCTAGTTCTATGTTGTATTTATCAATGCACAAATTTAACATCAATCCACTTGCAACTATGTGGCATAACTATCACGACGCACATCTATTGTGTGTTATATAGCATTGGCAACACCAATATTAGGACAATTTAACAAGTGCAAATTTGGTCGCTGCAATTAAATTAATAAGATGCTCCAATGCATTGAAAGGGGAGGTACACAAACCTATGAATAAAGTGAATATAACAATTCTATTTTTTTACTTTTTACCATCACAGTTCACTTTTAATACCACTTTTGCCATTACAATTTATTTTTTATAAATATTTCTAAAAAAAATTGGATCTTTATGTCAATATTTTTTTTTAATTTGTAATTTCAAGATATGCATAAAACATGTCCCATGTCTCCAGTCCCAAGTCAGATACTCATATTTCCAAGTCATTGTGCCATATAACTTGGATAGAATCCTATTGTAGTGTACAAATATAATATATAAATAAATAAACAAATTCAATTACTATTAATCAATCTTAATGAACAATATAGAAATATAATATATAAATAAATAAACAAATTTAATTACTATTAATCACCTTTAATGAACAACAATAAAAATTAGTGTGTAGTTGGTAAGGTTTTCCCAAAAAAAGAAAAGCTTGAAACATGGTCCATAGAATTTGCACTTTTGGAAGGAAACGGAAAGCTAGAAACATGGTCCTTAGAGTTTGCACTTTTGAAAACTGCCAAGGCCACCTTCATCCACCTTTGACTAATAATTGAGACCCCAAACAAAAGATAAGGAGCATCCCATATTGAAAAGCTGAGCATAAAACCCGCACAGACACCAAAATTATAAACCCAACCCCATGAATTCCTAACAACCAAAGCGAGACCAAACCTTACACAAAGGAAATAAAGTGGCCTATAAAAGGTGAAATCTAACCCAAAACTACGAGGAAGTAATATAAGGAAGCCGCAGTAACTTGAAAAGAACAACAGTAAAATTTCTATTGATTTCATCTAAAAATAACAAGATAAGTATGAAAGAAAATTAGCAACATTAATAATAATCAATTCAACCAAAAAAAGACTTTCGTGCAAAGCAATCACTTATTCTATAACTCCGGAAATTCATTACACAAAGTAGGATGGGAGTACTTAGGATGAATCTGTTGGGGAAATACGTTGCATGTATAAAAACAATGAAACTTTCAAATATGAATGACATCATTTCTAAACAACTGAGTTTTATGTTTTAACCAAACATATGAATGACATCATTTCTAAACAACTGAGTTTTATGTTTTAACCAAACAAACAATTGTATGGCTACGGCCTAAAAACAATGATAAAAGGACATATGCACAAAAGGACAAATGCACAAGACTCGGAATTTTCCTCTGTAATGCAGTGTAGTTTGCTGGGAGAATATGCAACATGGAACTATGCGAACATTTTTGAAATTTCAAAAATGAATGACATCATTTCAAAACCACTGGTTTTACTGTCTCAACCAAACAAAACAATTCTATGGCTATGTATACCTAAAATAATGTCAAAAAGGACAAATAATGTCAAAAAGGACCTAACCGCAGGACTCAGATTTTGCTTCTGGAATGCACATATTCCTAGAACCATATAGACCAAGCGCATACCAATTGCCCACTGGTTTTGATGTCTTAACCAAACAAACAATTTTACGGCTATGTACTTAAAAATAAAGTAATATTGACCTAAACGCGGAACAGAATTTGTTTATATAACGAACATAGTCCAGAACCATACATGCTCCATATATAAGCCAGTCAAAATCCCACAGTATATTATTGTGTCATACTGTGGACAAAAATATAGTCGGGCATGTACAATCAAAGCTTCGAAGAAACCTGGAATAATCTTCAAAACATATTCCCGAATCCAAATTTACAGTGCACCACTATACTTGCCAATGACTGGTACAGTACTACCATTCCACACAAAGCTTTGTTGGCATACCTCAAGTCATTGACAGAAATGGTCCAATGAAATATAACATTACTGGAATTTAAAAAGCATAGTTCTATGCACTTGATTTTCCATCACCCGGTTTAAATAAAAACATTTTCCCGGAGGTTGGGAAAGAGAATGCAAATCCAGTATAGAAAATTACAAAGTAATGAATGCCTATTGTACAATCAGAATTAAGATCTGATTTATGGAAGACTGCAACATCCCTTTCATTTAAGATAATATTTGCCGAGCAGTACTACTGAAGATGGTTTTTATCTGCAGAAACAAGTCAAATTATAAGTCAGTGCTATTTACTCTCTAAGGTAACTACCATTCCTAAATCCTATGACAATTGAAGAGTATCCGCCTACCTGCTTGGAAGAAAGCCCAATTTTCTCCAGATCCTCAAGCTGTGAAACAAAAACAATGTTAGTTCAATACATAAATTCAGCAGAGACATCTTGAATGGACAATTGGTCAGCAAAAGCATTTTAAATGGATTCACTGATATGATTACCTCCTTCAATGGCTCAGGAGAAGTTTGTCGTAGTTCAAGAATATTATTGGCTCTCTTCTCTCCAATACCCTGTGAAACATCAGATAATTTAGCTAAACAAAGTACAGCATTAATGGCAAGAAACTTGCAACTAACAATGTAGGAACATCCATACCCTCAACTCAAGCAGCTCCTCTCTGTATGTCAAGAAAAGAAAAGACGAGCATAAGCTTTCAAGATTATACCAACCAAAGTTTAAATGATCTGGAAATATAAGAAATTCATGCAAACCACGCTAAAAATGCTTTGAGTAAGAATATTAAAAAGTGCTCTCACTCTCTCCATGAGGAATTTTATCCAAGAGATTTACCTGCTAGCAGTATTGAGGAAAGACAGGTATTCTTTGGCGAGAGATTTCTGCATATTGCATAAAAAGAATCAATCAAATTAGCATCCATGTTAATCACTCCAAAAGCTTGAAAATGACAAATGGAATGGAAAATACCTTTAAGCCTGAACCACGTGCACTGAACTTCTCTAATGGTGTCCCAGCTTGGGGAGTTTCTTCGATTACCTCCCTATGTTCCACTTGGGGAGTCCTTGGTGTTTCTGGCTCACAGAGTATTCCACAAGGTATTGAAGTGGGGGCAGTATTCATTGGAAGGATTTGCTTTGTATCAGATGGTGCCATGCCAGAAAACTTGCCACAGGGAGTAACATTTGCTGGAAGATATTTGTCTACATTGGAATTCTGTGGGGTAAGCATCTCTGTCAATGCACTCCGTAATTGTTTTAACCTTACGCTCAATGGGGGTGAAGAGTCGTCAAAAGTCAATTCTTTAGCCACCCTGTTCTCCTTATCAGAACACTCTTTATCTGCATCAAAGAAAGATTGAAAAATGACTACTTAATGAGAAATAGTTTCAGTGTGCATTCCAAAAGCAAGATAAGGGTTGACACTTGCAAGAAATCTATCATGCCTTCAATGGAGACAGGTTAAAATTTATCTCAAATTAACTTATTTAGCATCCACCAGCATTATGTCACGTACCATCGTGCAGAGTCATATTATTTAGGTCACTGGCAATCGGAGCTTGAGCATCAGCCTGGCCAATTCCTTGCGATTGTATTGTTTTTGAGGCAGTGTTGCTCTTCTGAGAGTCATCTATCTGAAAACTTGATGCAGCCTAGTTGAAGAAGAAACATCAGAACATTCATGTCAGAACCATCACATCAACTCGAAGCATAAAGAAATAGATTTGTTTTGTACAGACACCAATTAAGAACGGGCTGTTAAGGGATTGTATATGCAGAAAAAGAAACAAAACCTGGCAACTTGCCATTTCTGAATCAGCATGTTCTCCAGCTTTTGAAGAGTTTAGCTGGGGACTTTCCTGCATTGCAAACCATATTAACATCATAAGAGAAATTGTAAAGAAAATAACAATTAAGGAAAGTTATTTTCACAAGTCAATACCAAAAAGTCAAATGGCATTGCGTTTTGTAACCTCAAAACTAACCTCACTCGAGGTTACTTTGATGCGACCTGGTGGTCCAAGAAGCCTCCTGAGAACATGTTAAAAACCATCTAAGAATTCAGAAAAACAGGAAAATCTGGAAACTCATCACAAAGACAAAAAATTATATGGCCTATCTCAGTACCCATTGCTTCTTACCGTCCTTTGGGTGTGAAAAAGCTGTTATTGGTGGTAGCTGACATCGATCCACTAGGATTTTGTCTAGATGACAAGGGAGAAAGCAACCTTCCGGCAGATGGAGAAGCAGGTTTTGCTGCCCTGCAATTACTCTTAGCTTTTGTCTCAAGCCATGCATTGAGCCTTGCATTCATATCCACTTTTGGCCTGGGGGTATCTCGTTTGCCATCCATCGCAACATGATTAACTATCTGCCGCGACCGGGCAGCAAGACTGACTGTGTGCAGTGCTTCTTGGTATGATATTGGATTCTGCAACCCCCAGAATCAAGTAATCAAACATATATATTATGAAAAAAAAGTAGCAAAGGGAGGTAAAGTGTT
Source organism: Pseudotsuga menziesii (assembly GCA_001517045.1). Taxonomy (NCBI): domain Eukaryota; kingdom Viridiplantae; phylum Streptophyta; class Pinopsida; order Pinales; family Pinaceae; genus Pseudotsuga; species Pseudotsuga menziesii. The sequence goes on from LPNX010897992.1 coordinate 356,363, forward strand.
TAAGATTCCTAACTCAATTTAGGCAGAGAGGAATGGAAATCTATTTATAATCCATAAAATGAGAAATATATTTACTGGAAGAATATGTTTAGGATAGGAAAAATATTTAGAGATAATGACTGAATAATCTAAAGAAAGCACTAATGTTGACAATTTGGACCCGACTTCCACACAGATGTTTTCTTTAAACTTTCACAAACATAAAATTTGAGAAGTCACGAAAATAAATAACTGCTTTCATTTTTAGTGCTGAAAATATTAAGTTTTTAAAGAAGATGGGTACTGACCAAGCAGGCAATCATTAGAGCACGACTTGTTCCCCCTAGTGAATCCTGCAGAATTCTGGTCAATTTGCTGTCCCGATATGGCACACGGCTCTCATTGGCATTCAATGCATGGATAACATTTGACAGTGCAAAGAGTGACTGGTTAATTCTCACACTCTCTGTCAGACGAATGCCCTCATTACCAGTTCTTCTATTATCCTCATTGCCTGCCAAACAACAAAGGGCCAGGTAATATATAAAATTTGAATGATTTTGGCATGATAATTAATGGATTGCATTTACAAGTAGTGAGAACTTTAGTGAATAAAAGCCTTAATACCAAAAGCGTAACATGTACTGCTATAGTGGTGTGCAGTTCATGGGCAAAGAAAATGATAGGTTTTATTAAAAACCTCTTTTAACATCAATAATACAAAAATTACCTGCAAGATCAATAAGATTGAGCTTGCCCACCAGAGGCATGTCTGGGTTCCCATCATCACTAGAAACAGAAATCATCAATACTCCATGGCTACGGCTTGACGCATCATTTAATCCAGTGTGACCAACTTTTCGCCGCAAACAACCATAATTGAACACTTCTTGAAATTCCTCCAGTGAATTTACACGAACCTACAACAGTAAGAGAATTTGCATGAGATCCATTCCTTCTTCCAAGCATAATCATTGTATATGAGATCCATTCCTTCAACTCCATGAAAAAATATGAGCACGTTTATACTGGCAAATACATCCAACCATGTTGGTAAAGTCAAGTTATTTCCTTTCATAGTATACAATGTTTGGTGCAACCATTGTTACTAAATCCTTTTAAATAGCCCAAGAATGCCGGTAGTGGCATAAGCTTCTATGTTGTTTATTTCTCTTTACATCTCTTTGCAGCTAAAAGTTGATAGATCCTTTTGTATCATGATCTAGTTTGAATATAACTGTCGAGCCACTAAACGCTCAAATAAATAATCCACTGTATCCTAGCAAAATGTTGAATAACAAGGGAGTCAGCAGGGAAAGATCTAGGGTCTTGGGGCAAGAAAGTCCGGGGGAATTTAGCCACAGGTAGATATATTAAGATTATTTTGAAAACTTCAATAGCACATTTGACATTCTGACTTTGCATAATGTTTTTTAGGTTTCCTATCAATGTTAAACCATATAAATATAAGTAAAATAAGCTGAATTCTGCTTTATCTATAACAGAACCAGACATTGCCATTTTTTGTGGAAACAGACATTATTTTGATTTTTTCACCAAAATAAAATGGCCAGCCAATGGTCCTTAGAACACTTGTACGATGTTTAGATACGAAGGGGATTAAAGTGGCTTGTAGGGAATGGTGTTTAAATGGATTTAGGGAGATTACAATGTCTATGCGCTATGAAGGTTTAGATGGCTGATAAAGACTTAGTTCAGGAGCTTACAAGATCAATGAGATTAAAGGAAGAAAAGTTAAAGAAGTTAACAATATTTATATTACAAAGGATGTTCAAGCTCTAAAACTTGAAAAGCAAAGAATTATCCACTCAACATACTAGTTGCTGTCAACAGAGTCCTAAGACACCCACCAGGATTCCATTCTTGGTGTTGTCTACCCCAGAGTCTTAGTATGACTTTCAAAAGGACAAAGCTAGGCGGAAGTCCAGGGCAATTTTAGCAGAATAGTCACCATCATACTAGGCACTTAAGCTGAAAGAAGCCTGCCCTTTGCACTGCGGCCCCTAAGGTCACGTTTCTTTAGGTGCTTCTAAAATTAAAGAAAAAACTCAGTAATTGCAGCAAATGCTCCCTAAAACACTTACCTGAGCAAGACCACGGAGTTGCACGCGACCCTCCGAGTCTTCCAAAACTGGAACTTCTTTATTCTTGGGCTCCAATAGGTCATAGCAACGGTCCATGTAAACCTCATAATAAGAAATCTCTACACTGCTCTGTGTGTTCTCTGCCATTGTAATAATCCTGCTCATTGCTAAGGGCATAAGACCGGGCCTCTCGTTTGTGCCCTGAGAGAAGCAAAAAGCACCCAGCATTAATTTCCCAAACATTTTCACTGCATAAACCATGAACTCTCAGCCACGGAAAATCATGTTCTTTTAACAAGGATTTTCCCCTCATAAATCATTAAAAACCCCAATATTATAAAACAATGTCATAACAGAGCACTGCATTGAAAATAGTCAGATAATATAGCATAAGAAACCTCAAGATGATCATAAAGATCTAAACCTCGACATGAAACTCTTTATAAATAACACCAGTTTTCCCCCTTTATTTTTCCACCTTTCAAACCATTAAAAACAGATTTTTTTTAATTATTTTGGCTCATAAACGTTTATAAAATTTAAACCCTAATGTCATTAATTCATCTACCTGCATTGTATATGTTTTACCACTTCCTGTGGCACCATATGCAAATACAGTGGCATTTGAGCCACGGAACAGCCCAGGAAGGATTGGATCGACTTCTCTAGAAAAAATTTGACCCACGTCGTCTGCTTGTCCATAGCACCAATCCAACTTAAAAGATTCATTCCGGCTGCAAAACATAAATAAAGAAGATTTTATACTAAACCCTACAAAACTCTCAGCCACAAAATTTTCAAGAAAACTAGATAAAATAAGTTATTTCAGTACCTGGTTTTCATGTCCTTAATATGAAGCGTATCCTCTCTCTCCAAATGGCCGTTGGCCTTAGTGATTGTTAAGCAAGACTTCGGCTTTCCTTTTGCCGCCTCGGTCTCTACTGGAAGAAACGGTCTTACTCTTATGACAACTCGAACCTTGGCCTCCAGATCGGGTCTCAAAACCCTCTGTGCCGGTGAGAACGCACCCAATCTGGAGCGGTTGAGGCTAGTGGGAGTTTTTACCTCAGCAGTCGTCATGTTCACAGTGAGAATTCTGTAAATGCCCACCCTGTGGAGATTTTGAAGGGGCAAACCACGTATTCCTGTGAAAATAGTTCAAACAGATTTCAGCTTTGCAATATACGGTGATCTACGATTCTTCCTGTGTATCGAAAACCAGACCAATGCCGAGATGTTATGATTTCAATGGAAACCTGGATGGAAAGTAGAAACGAGCAGAATCTGAGCGCAGAGACGTCAGTTTGAATCGTGAGCTCGGCCTGCTGAAATCGTATGAGCGGAGCAGAAGAGGCTTTGGAGAGCCGTTGGTATGTTTTCAAAAGTTTGAATTCGAAATTATATATAATTATATATATCTTTTGTTAGGCACATATTATTATTTTGTTTTCAAGTTTTGAATTTTGAATTTGGTATCTTCGTTGCCATTTGACTTTTTTCTATTTTGGTTTTTTTTATGTTCGACACATATGAGATTTTGATTATGCAATAATATAGTTGGGGTGTTTTGCCCATTGTTTTCAAAATGAATCTCTATTTGGGTTCCAAACATTGATATAAGTAAGGGTTGTCGGTGGGGTAGTTGGGAAGGTAGGTTATAGTTTTTTTCGCCCATTTCAAATTTTTCCAGGGCATGTTGTCTATTGTATATTCATTTTGGTGTCAGAAGATATAAAAATGTAACGGTTGCTACTAAATACCTTGAAGATGATTTTACTAATAATCCAAATTATTGAAATATTTATTATTGAAATATCCAAAAATTTAGTGTTTGATATACATAATTAAGGTTGGGCTTTTAGTTGTTATTATTATTATATATAAGGTAATTATTGAAATATCCCAAAACAAGTTGAGTTTATTTATTTATTAATTCAATTATTTCATATTTATATTTAGTGTTTGATATATATAATTAAGGTTGGTTTTTAGTTATTATTCTCTATATATAAGTTAATTGAATAAAAAGGATTTGTATACTATACAATTCAATGAACTGGTATTACATATTAATAAAATTGAAAAAAAAATCATAAAACTAATAAAAGAATTATAAAAAATCTAACCATAATAAATAAAAGGTATATAATCTTTATATTGGGTAGCAAGGAGGTATCAAGTGGCTTTATATGAGCCCATAAGCGGATATATAAGCGGATGCTAACATGGCGGGAAGGAGTGGGATAGATGACAGTAAGGGACGATGGACAGAATAGGTTAGAGTGTGGGCAAGTTAACGTAGATAGTAGGAAAGGCACACAAACTAAGTGGGCAATTGATCGATACAAGTTTGACGGTACTTTGGCAATATTGGTTATCATGGCACATTCAATGGCTCATCCTCCCATGACGTGGTAAATAATATGATCACAGAGGATGGGAGCGACACTTATAGAAAGTTGTCCCTTGATCATTTCTCCACTCTAGCTCTTGCCATCCGAAAACAACAGGTATGGAATGGGATTCTAGATAGGGAAGAGGTGCACATTGTCATGGTGACTATGGACAAAGATTTAGGTGGTGTTAGTGCAAACAAGAGACTGAGCTCTAGTGGGTTTGAGTTGTTGTCCATCATGGTGAGGTTAAATGACTTGTCATTGCAAAGATGGTTAGTAAAGGAGTAGGGAAAAGGGACAACAGGGGATGAAGTTGAACCCATATGTCCAAGGCATATAGGAAGCCAAAATATTGAAGGAACAATGCAAAAGGTTCATTCTGTCTCCTATCCAACCGGAAATTAATGAAGCAGAAACTTGGGTGAAGCAGGGGAAAGAGATGAGGAGTGTCAAAGAAGTGCAACGAGAAATGGGGCATTGAATTTCAGATGCTAAGAATTTTCAAATATGAGACACCATGTATGTAAAGATTGTAATCCCATATTGGCAAATGAAGTCTCTATTGTGAAAAGCACTCTTAGATTATCGGGAGGAGAGAAAGGAATTCCTACTATGGATGGACAAGTTTCAAGAGCAGGTTCGCGAGAAGGATTCCAAACTCAACCTACTCATCAAGGCCACCATGGGGACCAATGCTAAGTGCAATTTGCTTGCAAAAGCAACCATGGGAATGGTCTTCAAAGCAGCTCCTACAACAACTCTAAAGAATGTGCCATTTGCATCTTTAGAGGTGCCCACTATTGGTAACTTTTGTTACTACAACAAGATTGTTGTAATCTCTCACACAATTTGTCAGTCAAGAGGACATGTTAATTTGATGAGGTGATGTGATAAGTGATTGCATTTATAACCTATGAATTGAACTAACTAAAGAAAGTAGTAAACTATAAGGATGATCACTTCTGTTTTTGCTTCTTACCTCTACATCTAACAAGCTAGAAAACATGTACTACTATGTCCCAATCATCAAGAAGGAATCAACTAGATTAAACTTATGTTTTGTAAATTTGCATTATTAAGAAAACAAACTACATGATGGTAGATATAAACACAAAGGCATACAAATATGAGCTTATTATTGATCATTATGTGATACAATCATAATGTTCAATCATAAAATGACAGAAAACAAAGTATCATGTAATGGTTATTGTAGGACTGTGAAACTACTACCAACATTGTAACATAAATGAAATCAATACATGGAATTACTACAAAAACTGAAAAAACGTAAACAACACATGCAAAAATAAATAAAGTACTAAAACATATGGTTTCCCTTGAAACCTTGAGTGGGCCCTTGGTCAAAGCTTCTTAAGGAACCTCACAATATCAAATCACTAGGAATAATTCAATAAAGATTTTATTTCATAATAGAAAATTACAAAATAATGAGTTACGTTTTCAAAATGCTTTATCTTCCAAGACTAGGAAGTGAAGTTGATTCTTCTAGCATATTCCTCCCTTTTATACAAAAAGTGCATTAACTAATAATTAAGTCAAATTCTTACCATCTTCTCAGTCCCTATAATTATGTTGATCATATCTACTTAACAACTTAAGTAGGTAAGCATTGATCTCCACTACTTAGTTCAAATGGAAGTTATGGAAAACATGATCCTTGATTCTTGTGATCCCTAGTGAGTTGTGCATGACATTGATCTTCACTACTTAATTCAAATGGAAGCTAGGGAAAACATGATCCATAATTATCATGATCCCTAGTGGGTTGTGCATCACCTACATTCCATCACACTTAAGCTCATTGGATCCAAGGTAATTTGTGAAACATGAAAAGACATAATAAAAACCAAACATATCACACACTTCATAACCTTGAATGTTTATTAAAGGTAAAGCATGCATTGGCTCAAAATATTTCAAGATCGTTAAAAATATTAATGTTCAACTAGCTTTCAAACCTCTTGGAATGCAAGGCAAGCAGTATAGTTTGAAGAGATGGTCCTTAGGAATACAAAAACTATTGGCCCATCATCACCCCTAAGTTGAGGGTTCTTGCACATCCTTGTGCAAAAAACAACAAAATAATGGTTCGGTTTCATTATGTTTGTTCTAATGGGTCCCCATGTTGATGTCTACATTCATGCTTGTAGTCATATGATATGAATATAATGATGACCTTGCTATCATAATACCCTATACTCTTCTATTCTTACTTCCACTACTTCTAAGGTTGGGGTCTTATATACTCCCCCCTTCAAGAAACTGTGTCCCAATATTATAACCTCATAGCAACAAATACAAAGACTTACTCAATTAGTTATGTGATAATATGTGATATAGAAAGCTAGTACTATTATGAATATGAGAGATTTATATGTGTGGTCGCCATTCATAAATTTCTCACCCCCACTAATACAATCATGGCACCCTAAGTTACAATATGTCATGTCCCCTCTCGTCCGAGAGGACGCGACCACGACACTGTTGTTATCATTTAAGCGTGGATCTAAGCCCCATGAACATAATAAAAGAAATGCATTGAACATAAAACATTCACAGATGCATAATGCAATGTAATCTACACAGTGGAAGCAACATCATTCATTCAACACATTCATGATGTTCATAACTCATAAAACAAGCAACGTTCATCGTGTTTAAGCATTCAACATGTTCATGATAATTTACAAAGCAAATATAGTTGCAGAGTTAAATACAAGAAAATACTTATCTTGAGAAGAAGCTTCCTTGTAACTAGCTATGTCATTGCAACGTTCCACCCAACCATAGGCCAGTGGGCTCCTCAATCTCTCAGCACCACTGCCACCCCTGAGCTGGGCATGATTTCCACAAGGGACTAGGGAACACAGACTCACACACAGCAAGATCATACACCCACAATCAAGCCGATAGCCACATCCCAACACAGTCATCCCACTAACAAATGGGTTCCTTGGACTTACTTAGGCAAGCCAACACAAGGATGCACTTCATAGCAAAATACAAGTTCTAGGTATGGACAAAAAAATTCTGGGAACCAAAATCGAAAATGGCAATTGGGGAAAAATGACCCAAGTGATCAAAATGTTTCAGGAAACATTTAATGGCCTCATAGAGGCAAAAACGTCCTCTATTCACACCCAAATTGTGGGTCTACCTTCCCAGCCATTGAGCATAACCAAAAGGGATGGGCTTGCAGCCAAAACGGCTTGGTAAAAAGGGGAAAACACCCTGTGAGGGAAATGTGATTTCACCAAGCATTTTAGGGCATTGTAGAGGCTAAAACAACCTCCATACACACACAAATCGTGGGTCTCCTTTGCCCATTCACTACACAATACCAAAAATGAAATCCTGGGTATGGGAAAATGAGGAAATGACAGAAAAACATGGAGGTAAATGCACAACAAGCTCCAGCTACGTGAGGAAGACAAAAACGCTTCTAAAAACCCCCAAATAGTGAATCCTTGCTACACATATGCTCAGCAAGCCCAAAACAAATTTCCAGCCATGGAAAAATGGAGAAAACAGCCCAAACGTGAAGGAAAACGCACAGGAGCTCCAAAATGTGTGAGAGAGCAAAACATATTGATGAACAATGGGATGGGCATGCATTTCCAAGAATTTACTTGCCCAAGAAGTCAAAAACATGTTTTCCCAAAACTGGGTGGCTTCCCAATTCGAATTTCACCCCCATACTCTTCCCATCCCCATGCATTAACTAACTCAACCACTTTTGGATGACTGGGCACAAAAGACAAAATGGGTAGTTGACAGTTTTATGGGTTTACCCTTAGACATTTGGCTTTTCCCTATTGGCTCAAGGGTTTGAATATTTTCCCTCCCTATCCCTTGTGGAATCATGCCCCATCTCTTTAACATTTGCAATCTCATAGCTAGTTGTGGTTTTATAATAATTTGTACATTTACATGATATATCGAAATATATCTATTGTGCTTGACTTAGCACTATCACCATAGGTATTAATCTTGATCACCTATCCACAAAACATTCATCAATCGCGGGGCCTTGTCCTTGAGCTCCATGACATGATCTCAATACAATATTTAGATTATGTACAATTAAATACCAAGGGGTCAAAACCAGGGTATTACATAATATGCTCTTGATTAATCTCTTAGGTGTCTAATCTGCACTAAATCATACAATCTATGCATCAATATCGTTACACACTTAAGTATAAATCAATGAAATAAATGAGTCAAAATAAATAAAAGTACAACATTCCTGAAAATCCCTCCTTCCTTACTCACCCTCTTTTTTAGAATCGTACCATCCACCACCTCCATAATCATCCTCGTCAATACTTTGAATGGTCCTGCTCTCCATGCATAGGCCCTCTAGTATAACCTCTTTGTGTATCATATAGTAGGCATCGAAAGTTCCCTATGAAGTTTTTGCGGCTTAGACACCCTCCCAACTTCCGGTAAATGTGTAACCTCATTGGAAATAATCGGAATCTAGGCCTCATTGGGAGTAACCGACATCTAGTTAATGATATCCCAATCCCAACATTAGGATTATTTTACAGTGAGCATCTTGAAAGGATGGCCTATACTCGCTCCTTATGCACCCTTGGGGATCCAACCCTATGCATCAAAATTCCTTCTCCATATGCCTCCCCCTAGGCAAGAATACCCCATTCTATGGACTTATGACAATAGAATTAATTATTGTTGGTAGAAATTTAATTGTTGATTTCCCCCCCAACCCATCAGGTGTTTGTAGTAGTCATTCTCATTCATGGTTATGGCCCCCCACGAAATCCTAGAATGATTAGCCGCTTTAGGCTCTTTAAGCGGATCACCTAAAACAAATTTCCACTCACCATAAGTAAACAATGATTAGTTGTTATTTCTTCAAGATAATAAGATATTGTGAAATCCATTATGAATAACTAAGCGCTATAATTGGTTATTATATTGATTATGAAGAATGCCTCGTTACAAGTTAACATTTGCAATAGAACCATCATAAGCCATGATCATGGAATAATATGCTTCATAACTAAGCTTTAATTAAGCATTTTATTGAATAGCATATGTTATGTGATAGCATCATATAATAACAACCCATGACACCATCATAAAATAACAACCCATGATACCATCATAAAATCATTAAGCATCTGTTGGGACCAGAAATGGCCCCTTTTTTACCACACTTGCTATACTCTTTTTGCTTTATCTTACCCTATTTTTATGCACCTAACAGATGTTTTTCCTTCATTGGAGCCCTGATTCCTCATAGGTATGATTACTTATTGTTTTATCTTATTAATACTTATGATTGTAATAAACAGGGTTTTACCTCTTGAATTATGCTAATAAGTTGGATTTTATGAAGATTGTTCAAAACGTGAAGGATACAGGTGCATCAAATCAAGCAGTTTCTAGAAGAGATGAACATCTATTGCCAGCTGTGCCCACGGACTCCATCTTCGCAGGTGAAACGCAGTCAAAGATCCTCATTCTACGCAAGCTGCAATAGACTCAGCCTCAGCAGTGCGCCATTATTCAAATGTAGCCGCAACCGACGGAGTAATCCTTGATCAGGTTTTGTTATTTCATTATCAGCTCATGCAACAAATTTCCTATATTCTTTACTTCTATTTCTCCATAGATGTAACAACGCATTGTAATAGGACAGCCTGAAGATCGTAGATCTTCATGGCTGCCCAATATTAGTGGGTAGAAGATATGAAAATTGATGTATAAATATTAGGGAGTATCCAGAGCCAAGGGTTGGAAAATAATTGATGTTATTGTATAAGTTGCGACAAAGACTGTACTTTCATTCCACCATCTAATACAAAGAGCAGGATTCTTCTGATTTCTGTGTTTTAACTTATGCTAGTCTTCGGTGTCTCTGTTCGAAGGTTGGGCCCACCTTCCTACAGAGATTGCCGAGTTAATTAGGTATTTATATTTTCTGTCGTGTGGTGTGGATGTTGCAGTATATGTATTCTTTTATAACAACTGCAACAGTAATGATTCATTGTGTGTTTCCTCAATTGATCAGTAATCGCATTTCCTGTAAGCTGCAGCAGAGTGGTGTGGCAGTCGACTGTGTAGACTAATTTTCCTTATAGACTTGTGTGGTAGCTGTAACAACCAATCTCATCCCCAGTTTCTTTCAATTGTTGTCTTTCTTGAGTTTTGCTAATTCAGTCCATTTACAGTTGTAATTGTTGAGTTCAATTTCTGCACTTTAGATTTTTAGATCAAGTTGGATTGAGATAGTTATAATGGATCTTCAAATGGCCTGGTAAATTAGGATTTAACTTGATGCAAAAGTAAATCTAGATGTTTATTTTCTGAATCTTTTATTTCTAGATCAAGGTTGTAAGAAGGTACTCATGATTTTGCATTCTTAGGAAGGTAAATTAGATTAAGTTAATCATGGGAAGAGTTGGGATGAACAGACAGGTAGGATAGTTTATTCAACAACATCAGCTACTTAGTGTTTAAGCACAAACAGTGTAAATTATCTTTGCAACAAAAAGACTTTCCTGGGTTGACAATTTATATTGAACATTTTTTGTGTTGGTTTTAATTAACTTGCATATAGAGTGCCCAACATTTTGGCATCGTTGCCGAGGAAGGTAATTATTAGACACCATAGTAGTTGCATCCAATAGTTGCATCCATTCATCTTTCTTCATTTTTTTTTAAATTTTGCATGTTTTGGGTTGCATGAATACGAGAAGGGTACAGCGTGACATTCCTACAACCCCCAGAGCTTCCCAGAATACTAACATTGCAAGTGGTCGAGGTCGTGGACGAAATCCAGCCTTGGGAAGAAGGAAATTCATTGATGATCTAGTTTCCAGAACCAATTCCTCTACCAGAGCTCACCAGCAAGGATCCTCCGTCAGAAGAAGCCCAATTATTCCCAGGGTGGAAGCATAAGTTTCCACAATGGAGAACACAGGAGAAGCTGTGACGCCCTCAGGTGTCCCTACGGAGGAAGACAGAGTTAGTACTACGGGATTAGCTGACCGAGACTTGGTATATCACATTAACGGGAAGGTGGTGACAAAAGAGGAGTGGACACAGTTCCATAAAAAATTAAACGATCAGTGGAAGCATAGAGAGGAGAGAGCAGAAGAGGACATGAATAACAGATGAGATCCAGAAGATCACGAAGAAGTGATGGGAGAAAATCATCATCATGAGGGTGATCCCCCACCTGAGGGGACTGTTGCCACACTCCAATTCCCCATTCAACAGCCAGAGGGAATAGCCCCCATGAAAAACATATCGCCATCAGTTTTACCTCATTTTCATGGAAAAGCAACAGAGTATCCGGATGAACTCCTTTTCAAGTTTGACATCCTCTGTCGCAGCTATGATTACACCTCCAGTGAGCAGAAGTTGAAACTTTTCCATGCTACTCTGAAGGATAATGTACTATGTTGGTTCATGATCCTGGGTGGGGGAACTGTCAGCACCTGGGACCGAATGAAACAGGTGTTCCTAGAAAAATATTAGGAGTACTGCAATGCCAAAGATAAAAGAGAAGAACTGTTTAAAATGGTACAAAGGGACGATGAAAGCTTGGAAGATTTTGTTGAGAGGCTTTTGTACAATGTGCAGAGAGCTGGACAGACTAATATGGGGTTAGATGTGCTCAAGATAATCCTACTTCATGGGATTAGGGAAGACTGCCTAAACATGTTGAACCTGCTAGGAAAGGGGGATATCTCAAAGGAATCCTTTAAAAAGATTGTTGAATTATGCAAGAGGTATTCCAGAGGATTTGCTAGGAACAACAAACGGGACAAACGGGATAAATTAGAATAACACAGAAGTAATCTAATGGAGGAGCTACCCGGGCAGAAATAGGAAACCTTCTCAAGAATTTCAAGACTGAAATGATGAGCTCTATCTCCTCAGAAATAGATGTCCCGAGGGAAAAGCAGAAATAAGTGGTAGAGGATCTAACACTCAGTGTATTCTGCCCTAAATGTAGGAAGAAACATCCCCTAAAGGAGTGCCCACTCGACAAAGTAGAAGTGTGTCAGCTATGTGAGATGAACCATGATATAAAGGAATGCCCTTCACTAACTCAAGTGAAAGCAGTTCTGCAGGCATCAACTCCAGATGTGGAACCAGCCTACTTCATTGCCCAGAAAAAACCTTGGGACCCTCGAAATCAAGGTATGACTCCAGACTCATTTCCATTTTTGAATAACATGAATAATTGGAATAATATGCATCACATGAATACACAATTACCTTCATCTGATTCCAACCATCAATGGTATCCTTCTCAACCTCCGATGCAAAATTTTAACTCCTGGAACTCTTGGGCACAACCACCAAACCAACAGAATTCTTGGTCTCATGAGTGGAGGAATTTCCATCCAGGAAACCAGTTTCCTCATAACCAGCCTCCTCAATAGTTTCCACATCAACAATTTCCTCATCAACCATACCCTACTCAACAGTACCCTCAGCCATATCAACCATATCAGCAGTCGCAATTGTAACTCTAGAACAATGATGCACCCAATACACCTATACGACTGCAGCTTCCTGCTCAACCTAACCCCAACCCAAACTATAAAGTAGTCCATCAATTTGAGACTGCCAACATGCCCACTCACTCCATTCCTCCAGTTCCCTGTAACAACATTCGCTTACAATCATTGAGGATGTTCCATCCTTTGCGTCTGAAGAAAGGATGAACCAACAGTACTTATACAACGCAGCGATCCCCATTACTGAGGACGCTGAAAGTCCTACCGAAAAACTGGCTGAAACACAAAAAGAAACATCTATGGACACACAACCTACACAACTGATTAGGGAACTGGCATATCCTGAAAGACTAACACTACAAAAGGCAGTGGAACAACCTCAATTTAACCTCTTAGGAGAGTTGAAAAACCTCTATGTCAAAATTCCACTGTTGCAGGCCCTTCATGATGTGCCTATCTATGTCAGAAATGTTTGGGATCTGTGTACAAGAAAACCAGGAAGAAAACCCAGGGATCCTCCCACTGTCCATATTATAGGGAAATTATCTGAACTAATAATGGAGAAAACCCTTCTGGCCAAATACGATGATCCTGGGAATCCCACTGTCACTGTGCAGATTGGGAGCACGCAAATACCAAACGTATTGGTAGATTTAGGCACAACTATTAATTTCATGACCATAGAAACTGTAAGAAAACTTGGGCTCACTAATCTCAGGCCAACTCCTAATGTTCTAGACCTTGCAGATAGGTCCACCATCAAACTTGAGGGAATCTTGGATGACCTCGTTGTATCAGTTGATTCATGGGAATATATGGCTGACTTCTTGGTTCTACAACCCAAGTCACGGCTAGGAGGACACCCATTGATCCTAGGAAGGCCTTGGTTAGCTACAGTTGATGCTTGCATCAGCTGTCGGTCTGGGTCTATGACCATATCAGATGGGACTGAAACAAAGAACCTTACCCTCTATCCTCTAGCTCGACCGAGTCTACAAGCTGAAACTCCATTATGGATGGAGCTGGAGGAAGAGGAGGGTGTTCAACCACTATTAACGATAGGGAAGGCCTTGACTTTTAAGGATGAAACAGAGGATGATGCCATCAATAATTTCATCAGTGAACCCACTTCTGTCGATAAACAAATTTATCAGATCCTGAATAGTACTCTAGGTGAAGAAGAACAAGAAAATCTCACAGAGGAGACATTAGTCAGTGATACTCACATAGTTCCAGTGTTGAAAATCTTGAAAAGTGTTCCAGTCGAGATAGAGCTAGGAAAAACCCTAAATATCAATCCCAATCTTGCTCTAGATGAACAGGAACACCTAATCACTCTCTTAAAAAAACATAAGGGGGCATTTGTCTAGGAGTACATAGACATGAAGGGTATCCCTTCTAATCTGTGCACCCACCACATTTATATCAAAAGTGACTCCCGGCCTGTGTGCCATCCACAACGAAGGATGAATCCCAATCTTAGGGACATAGTGAAGGAGAGATTCAAAAACTCTTGGAAGCAGGGTTTATATACCCAATCTCAGACAGTGAGTGGGTTTCTCCACTCCTGATAGTACCCAATAAGAATGGAAAATGGAGAGTCTATGTGGATTACAGAGAGTTAAACAAGGCAACACAGAAAGATCACTTTCCCCTGCCTTTCATCGACTAGGTACTTGACACCTTATATGGGAAGAAGTTATTCTCCTTTATGGATGGGTTTAGCGGGTACAATCAAATCCAGATTGCTCCTACAGACCAAGATAAAACCACCTTCACCTGTCCCTGGGGTACTTTTGCATACAGGGTGCTCCCCTTCGGCTTATGCAATGCACCAGCCACATTCCAGAGAGCTGTGATTGGCATATTTTCAGAAATGGTTAATGATAGTATGGATATTTTCATGGACGATTTTACCCCTTATGGCAGTGACTTTGAAGAGGCATTGAAAAACTTGGAAAAGGTTTTAACACGCTGTGAGCAAACCCAGCTATCTTTGAGCACTGGAAAGTGCCATATGATGATGAGCGAAGGTGTAGTGCTGGGGCACTTTATCTCTACTGACAGTATCCAGGTAGATCCATCCAAAATTAGGGTGATTGAAAACATACCCACTCCTGGAACACAGAAAGAGGTATGTAGCTTTTTAGGGCATGTTGAATATTATAGAAGATTTATAGAGAATTTTTCCAAACTAGCCTCTCCTTTATTTACCTTATTGATGAAGGATGTATAGTTTGCTTGGAATGATGCATGCCAGACAACATTCACTGAGCTCAAAAATAGGCTGTCTACAGCTCCTATCTTAAGGGGGGCCAATTGGGCTTTGCCTTTCCACATTTCTTCAGATGCCTCTGACATTGCCATTGGAGCAATATTAGGTTAGCAGGATGGTCAAGCACCATATGCAATTTATTACATCATTAAGAACTTGGTCTCTGCTGGACTCAATTATACTGTTACAGAGAAGGAATTTTTAGCCATTGTTTACTCCATTAACAAATTTAGACACTACATCACTGGATATTCCACCTTTGTACACACTGACCACTCAGCCATCAAGTACCTAATGAACAAACCAGTTACAAATGCTAGGATAACTAGATGGATGCTACTATTATAAGAGTTCGATATTACCATTATTGATAGGCTTGGGAAAGAAAATGTTGTTGCTGATTATTTATCTTGTTTTACTAACAGTGATAATAACCTACCAGTTGAGGATTCTTTCCCAGATGAGCACTTGTTTGCAGTTTCAGCTCATTCCCCTTGGTATGCAGATGTTGCTAACTACTTGGCTGCAGGTAAGCTTCTAGCACACTTGTCAAAAAGAGAGAAAAGGAAGATTATTCAACAAAGTGCCAAGTATTGCTGGATAGATGGACATCTTTTCTACGCAAGTCCTGATCTTGAGATCTAGAGATGTGTAAGGGAGGATGAAGTCTTCCATATCTTGAAGGCCTGTCATGATGAGCCATGTGGGGGACATTTTGCAGATAGGAGGACATGCCATAAGGTGCTGAGAATGGGTTATTATTGGCCAACAGTTTTCAGGGATGGCAAGAAATATGTCCAGTCTTGTGACAACTTTCAAAGAATGGGCCAACCAAATAGATTGGTTGAAATTCCTCTTCTACCACAGTTGGTGGTGGAACCTTTTGACAGATGGGCCTTAGATTTTGTTGGGCCTATCAATCCTCATTCAAAACAGAAAGCTTACATTCTAGTTTGGATCAACTACATGACAAAATGGGTAGAAGCTGTGGCTTTGGCGAAGACCAATGACTAGGCTGTAATAGATTTCCTGTATGGAGAAATCTTTACTCATTTTGGGATACCCAAGGAAGTAATCACAGATGGAGGCCCACAATTTGTGTCACACAGATTCAAAGATTTGCTACAGAAGTACCATATTCAACATAGGATAAATTCACCTTACCATCCCCAGGCCAATGGCTAGGTGGAAAATACCATTAAAGTTATTGAAGCTATCCTCACTAAAACAGTCAGGAGCTATTGCTGCAGAAGTTCCATATTCAACATAGGATAACTTCACCTTACCATCCCCGGGCCAATGGCCAGGTGGAAAGTACCAATAAAGTTATTGAAGCTATCCTCACTAAAACACTCAGGAACCATCGCAGAGACTGGGCTGACAGACTTCCAGAAGCATTGTGGGCATATCGTACTACGTGGCGCAATACTACAGGTTTCTCCCCTTATGACTTGGTGTATGGAAAAAGTGTTGTCTTTCCCATTGAATTCGAAATCAAAACCTTGAATACAACCATGTAAGTAAACCTAGATGTAACTGAAGCCCAGAGGAATAGATTGAATCAATTAAATGAACTTGAGGAAAAACGCATAGCTGTTGTGGATCAGACAACACTAATTCAGCAATAGAGATCCAATTGGAATGACAGGTTCATCAAGAAGCGAGTCTTCTATGAGGGAGACTGGGCGTTATTATATGATTCAAGATTCAAAAGGGACTTTAAAGGTAAGCTACGCACAAGATGGTTAGGTCCATATCTGATAGACAGAGTATTCGACAACGAAACAATCCGCCTGGTCACCATCGATGAGAATCGTGCACCATTATTCGCCAACGGTCACAGGATGCAACTGTATCATAAACCAATCTCAAGGGATGTGTTTGTTTCACAGATTGCAGAAAGGGCATGAATCTTTCTCTGCCCCTATTAATCTTTAGAAAGTCACTGCAATTTCTACACAAAATTTGTGTACATAAATAAACCAATGCTTAGTTCCTTTTTCGTTTTTTTCTTCCTTTACACTTGATTGGTTTTTTAGAATCTGTGCAGGAATTTATTCAAGGAGCAATGGTTGTGACTGGGCCTGACAACCATGAGCCTCTACGTAATTTTATATTTTCTAGAAGAGCTCCTTACAAAATAAAATTTGAATGATGAACAGCTCGGCACAGCTGCAACACAGCAAAATTTGCCCACTTTATGTCCAGTTGCAGCTGCAACACAGTAAAACCTTGCCTATTTTTCCGGTTCCGCAGCTGCAACACCGTAAAACTTTGCCTATTTTTTTGTCCCATCGTAGCTGCAACACCATAAAACCTTGCCTATTTTTCTTGTTTCGCAGCTGCAACACTATAAAAACCTCGCCTATTTTCCCGTTCCGTAGTTGCAACACCGTAAAGTATCGACCATTTTTCCGTTACAGTAGCCGCAACTCTGTTGAAATTTTCCTAATTTTACTCTTTTTAGCGGCTGCAACTCCTCTAATTTGGCTGACTTTAACTATGGATTGTGGCTGCAACTCCTCCATATTTGTCCATAATCGGGCTGCAACTCCTTCAAATTTGTCCAGAATTTCTGCCACCCGTGATTTTTCCGATTCAGGCTGACTTCATAGCTTTAATTATTATTCTGTCAGGATCGACAAGACAACTTTTGGTTCAACGGGAGAAGGATCATGGTAGCATGCATGCAATAATATTTAAATTTGAAGTCCGCATTGAAATGTTGTATTACTCTGAGAAGTTACAGTTCATCCCATAATTACTAAGGTACGGTTCTGGTTACTTACATGATTAAGCATTAAGCAGATTTGATAGAGTTAATCATACCTACCTTTTTATATCTATCGTTACACCCGTACTTCATTAACTGACCATTCCCATGATCTAATGGTTACTCAAATTTATTTCACAACCGTAACCCTTCCTAATTTGGGGTAAAATGTTACCAATGATTCTATGCTTAACTTTCCAAATTTGCCAACTTCAACCTCTGTTGTTCGTGCATGTCCTGCGCTGAAATTTCCATTGTTGGATTCTGCAATTTGCTAAGCTGATACTATAAGTTAGAAAGAAGGATGACATGGGTATCCCGGCTCAGCATGAACCTCCAAACACGCAGACATTGTGAAAGAATGCTGAATTTTTCTCTATCTTTGAAGCCGCGGGCTAGACGGAGTTTTTCCAACATCTTAATGGTTTTCATCATGAGATTGCTCTGCAGTTTTCCTTAAAACTTATAGAAACCTACTCAGAGGTTAGAGGTTTGCGGATAGAAGTTTCTGAAGTGATTGTAGCTGAGGTTACTGGGCTCCCACAGGTAGGAAGAGCTTGGTTTGGAAGAAGAACTCCCAATGCCGCCGCAGTACAAGAATTTTTGGTGGCAGGTGAACAATTGCATCCATCAGGACGGGGAATAGAATTACAGTCATTGCATCGCCTATGGGATCAAGTGGCCAACTTCCTCAAGAAGTATATCACCTATGAAGGCAAGTACCAGACTGTCTATTATTCTGAGTTTCCACTGTTGTCTCATTTACGCCACATAAATCTACTTAATGTTCCATTTTTTTATTTAAAGACCTGCATCACATGGAGGGCTTTGTTAGAGTAGCTAAGCATCCATATTCTTCCCTTACCCATAATGGCCTCATTAAAATTTTAATCTTAAGGGCCCTAGCTCAGAGAAATCAAACATGGGAGCAATTTACCAGCCAACCTCAGATAGCCCAGGGACCTATACCTTTTCTTGAGATTCCCATCAGAGAAGTAAGGGCACTTATACCTTTGCCTAAGATTCCCATCAGAGAAGTAAGGGCACCTACACTTCTGTTGAATGTCCAATTGGAGGAAGAGCAGGAGGACCGGAGTCCCTCCAATTCAGTTGGCGGGGGGAGTTGAGACAGCATTAGAAGAAGGGGAAGAATTGACAGAAGATGTAGTAGTAGCGAACCCTATAGAGGAGATAGAAAATTTTGGGGCTCCAGCAGATGAAGATGAAGCTGGAGCAGCATTGGATGCTATGATAGTTGAAGCTGAAGCTGTGCTTACAGAGGAGAATACAGAGGTCCTCACCATCGAATCCTCTCCTGAATGGAGGGTAACTTTAATAGAATAAGAAACAGAGATGATAGAGGAAAGAGAGGATGTTGAAACAAGAAATGTTCCCTCCACCTCTACTGCAGGGTTGGAAACCCCTGTACCTTGAGGGAAGAGAAGGAGGTCAAGAGAAGAAATACAAGCATCTCGACCAGTGAGGAGGAGAACAAGGTCAATCACAACAGCTGAAGAAACACGAGCAAAATGGGCAGATATTGAAGCAAATATTGAATTTCCCATTTTGAGACCAAGGACAAACAATGCTCCACAAGAGCCTGTTGAAGAAGAACCTCAACTTGAGGGGATTTTGTATGAAAATGGGTTACTGAAGGAAGAAGTACAATTTCTTCAGAAGGAACTGGAAAATTGGAAGGAGGTATGTAAGAAACAGGTAGAGAGAAGGTTTCACACACTGGTAGAAGCTGCATACTAGTTAGAAGGATCATCTCCTGCTAAGGAGGATGAAGAAGTGGAGAAAGTAGTCTTCCCTGCATGTGGGGAAATTCTTAGTCAATCAGGTTATACAGTCATAGTGTGTGCAATTGAGACTCATAAACTTGCACCAACAGCTGAAGAAGGACAAGAAGCACCTGATGCAGAATTAAGGAAAGAAGATGAACCGGAAGTAGGGTCGATCCTTGATATAGAATTGGAAGAAGCTGAGCAATTACAACCTAAGTCATCAGAATTGATGGATCAACCTAATAAGGGGAATATTGAAGCCAATCAGAATGCTGCCACACAAGAACCAACACCTTCATAAATTCTTGTTGAATCTGCCATTCAAAAAGAAGCAGTTGAACCAGAGATTGAGGTAATTCCTGATCCAAACTTACAATTCTTCACTGTGACACCAGAGCCATATTAGGATACAGAGTTAGTGGAGGATTCCCAGCAACAGGAAGATGAAGTCAATTAGGATGTTGTTACACAAGAACCAACATCCTTATAAATCCTTGCTAAAGCTCCATCTCAACCAAGAACAACTAATCCCGAGGTGGAGTTAATCCCTGATGTGGAGCTAGGAGAAGATGAACAGATGCAATCACAGTCATCAGGGGACACCGAGGTATTTGGGGAACAGTCTTATCTTTCGGGAGATATGGAAGTAACTCAAGAGAAACTCCAACAGCATGAAGAAATGGGGGGATAGGACACTGATACACAAGAACCAGTAGTATTTCAGCCCCCTGTCAAAGCCATGGCTAAAATTCAAGTAGCTGTAGCTGAGACTCAGGCAGATGTGGAAATTGAAATTCAGGAAGAAGTTGTCACACAAGAACCAACCTCTTCACAATTGAATGCTAAAGTTGCTAAAGGAGAATTTCAAGAAAAGGATGATGTCACACAAGAACTAGCATCCTCAGAATTAATGGCAGAAGTACCCACACAGGATAAATTTGAAGAAGGAGAGCTTCAAAAATAAGACGCTGTTACACAAGAACCAACATCCCCAAGAGTGGTTGCAGAAGTGCTTATGCAGGCAGAGACTGCTGAAACTTTAATAGAAGAAGATGTTGTTACACAAGAACCAGCATCCCCGAGAGTGGTTGTAGAAGTGCTTATGCAAGCAGAGACCGTTGAAACCTTGATAGAAGAAGTCGTTACACTCCCAGTGTAGAATGTTCAAGCTGAAACATCGAATGGCAAGGTATGCACTCAATTCTCCCAAGACTTTGTCAATCTGGACTCTGATGATGAGGAAAATGCAGGAGATGAAAGAATCCAGGGGCTAATCAAAGAACTCTCACTATTAAAAATGGAAGTGAAGAAATGGAAGAGGCAGGTGGATAAGTATCAAGAAGGAATGATCCCTCTCGTTGATCATGAAAAGACTATCAGAGAACTAAGGGAGAAATGGGAAGAATAATTAATGTTCCAAAAATTATGATGGGAAGAGATACAGAAAGAACTGAAGGAGCTGAAAAATTTCAAATCTATGCAGGTGGAGAAGGACCAGCTGTATACTCTTTCCCAAGAATTGTTAAGCATTAGAGTGCCATCTCCTTCTTACCCTGTATTTTTGTTTGAACAATTTATTTTGTTTAAATTGAAAGCAGTAAAGGAGGGGAGACCTTATGAAATGGCAACCCCAACCCAGTTTCTGGAAACTTTTATGGAAAGTAATTTCGTTGAGCAGAACCTACTCTGTGAACTTTACCTACATGAAATGTCTTGTCCCTTGGACCACCATTCAAACTTACCTTGGAGATGTTCAGCTGAGAGCTTTTGCCTCCTTTGTCAGTAATCATGTGTAGTGTAAAATATCTTTCCAGACCTACTCTCACAATGAGGCCAACATTAATATTTGGGTTCGAAGTGAGCCTCAGTCCCCTCACCTTCTCCTTACTCTACAGCAACAAAGGCTTACATATTCCATCAAGACCCAGTAGATAGTTGAACTTCAAGAAAGGGTCATCTCCAAGTGTGTTGGCCAAATTACCATGCAGCAACAATCAACTTTGGAAGGCAGTAAGCATAGATGCCAGGCTACCCCTTTATCACTGCAGAATAGAGACCCTTACTGTTTCAGGAACTTTAAACATGCTCTTTCAAGGGTTGAAGGATATGTGGGATGTATAAGGAAGTGTGGAGCTAATTAAGTGGGACTCAAGTTCAAATTTCCTCTTATCTAGTGGCCAACAAAACCATACAGGGAAGATTTCTTTTTGACAAAGGAAGAAGAAGAGTAGTGTTGGAGATATTGGGTTGCCTACAATGGGTTTCTAGAAACATGGGAATCACCTGAGCTCCCTTATAACTTTTCCTCTCTCCATGAACAAAGTACAAGGCTAGATTTAGATTCAGACTAATGGAGATTGTTGCATAGGGACATGCAACATGACAGTTGGGGGGAGATGTTGGGCCCATAAATGACCCCTTTTTTACCACACTTGCTATACTCTTTTTGCCTTATCTTACCCTATTTGTATGCACCTAATAGATGTTTTTCCTTCCTTGGATCCCTGATTCCTCATAGGTATGATTACTTATTGTTTTATCTTATTAATACTTATGATTGTAATAAACAGGGCTTTACCTCTTGAATTATGCTAATAAGTTGGATTTTATGAAGATTGTTCAAAACGTGAACGATACAGGTGCATCAGGTCAAGCGGTTTCTAGAAGAGATGAACATCTTTTTCCAGTTGTGCCCACGGACTCCATCTTCATAGGTGAAACGCTGTCAAAGATCATCATTCTATGCAAGCTGCAACAGACTCAACCTCAGCAGTGCGCAATTATTCAAAGGTAGCCACAACCGACGAAGTAATCCTTGATCAGGTTTTGTTATTTCATTATCGGCTCATGCAATAGACTTCCTATATTCTTTGCTTCTGTTTCACCACACCTGTAACAACGCATTGGAATAGGGCAGCCTGAAGATTGTAGATCTTCATGGCTGCCCAATATTAGTGGGTAGAAGTTATGAATATTGATGTATAAATATTAGGGAGTATCCAGAGCCAAGGGTTGGAAAATAATTGATCTTATTGTATAAGTTGCGACAGAGACTGTACTTTCATTCCACCATCTAATACAAGGACCATGATTCTTCTGATTTCTGTGTTTTAACTTGTGCTAGTCTTCGACGTCTCTGTTCGGAGGCTGGGCCCACCTTCCTACAGAGATTGTCGAGTTAATTAGGTATTTATCTTTTATGTCATGTGGTGTGGATGTTACAGTAGATGTATTCTTTTATAACAGCTGCAACAGTAATGATTCATTGTGTGTTTCCTCAATTGATCAGTAATCGCATTTTCTGTAAGCTGTAGTAGAGTGGTGTGACAGTCGACTGTGTAGACTAATTTTCCTTATGCACTTGTGTGGTAGCTGTAACAACCAAGCTCATCCCTAGTTTCTTTCAATTGCTGTCTTGCTTGAGTTTTGCTAATTCATTCCATTTACATTTATAATTGTTGAGTTCAATTTCTGCCCTTTAGATTCTTAGATCAAGTTGGATTAAGATAGTTATAATGGATCTTCAAATGGCCTGGTAAATTAGGATTTAACTTTATGCAAAAGTAAATATGTTTATTTTATGAATCTTTTATTTCTAGATCAAGGTTGTAAGAAGGTACTCATGATTTTGCATTCTTAGGAAGGTAAATTAGATTAAGTTAATCACGGGAAGAGTTGGGATGAACAGACAGGTAGGATAGTTTATTCAACAGCATCGGCTACTTAGTGTTTAAGCACAGACAATGTAAATTATCTTTGCAACAAAAATACTTTCCTGGGTTGACAATTTATATTAAACATCCTGTATGTTGGTTTTAATTAACTTGCATATAGAGTGCCCAACAACATCTTACTAAACTATGTCATGAAAAAACATCATGAATTAACAACATATTATGCAATAAAGCACCATATTGAATATCAACATGAAATAGTAAGTACAGGATTGGGTATCACATGTCACCTTTATGAAATACCTTCTTCAAATAAATAAGCAAATATCACAGGTCATACCATCATGAAATAATTAAGCATCGTATGCTAAGTATTTCAAGACATCTTCATGAAGTGAAATAATATTACTAAATAAGAACGACCATGAAATACCATCATGAAATGTCATAACTAAGTATCACCCACCGTCAAATCATACCACGAAATCTTTATGTAATAGGATCATGTGCAATTATTGCATACCATTGGATAATACTATATCATTGTATGTGGGATGGGGCCATGTACTAATAACCATGTTCTTTCTTAAGAAGTATGATGTTGCATAACCTCATAAACTGTCTAGCCTCTTAGTTAATCTTTTTTGGCAGTAATAAGAAACTAACCTTGCTTTGATTTGGTATTCAACAATGTGATTTTGAAAAATTAAAGAAGTAGCAATGCTTATTACTTACATAATACTTCTAGTGCATGAGTAGTTGCTAAAGACAAGAAATCACAACCTTCTCTAGATTCCTATGATGTTAACATAATCTACATGGAAATATTACATCATGAGAACACTAGGCTACTCCTTGCAAATATTTGAAACCTTTATACCTCAAAGAAGCTGCATTTGTATCATGAAATTCAAGGTTTAAAAAGGAAAATTGAGAAACTAAAGCATTTATTTCTAAGGGACAAAATTTGCTTCCACCATCATAAATTGCATCAAATACATGAAATGCTAGTTGATGGCAGTTTTGTTTCTTATCCACTCTAAAAGATATGATTGTTGCAGAGAATCTATAATATTGCATAGAGGCCCAAGCATGGAAGCTTAAAGATATTATTGTTCTCAACATTTGAACTTGATTTGCATATTTCCAGATCTTATGCTATTTGCACATAAGCAAAAGGTTCAATTTAAATATTTTCCTCTTAAAGTGTTTCACCAATGGAATTGGTCATGAGCCTTCGCTATAAGTAGTAAATTGATTGTTGTCACGAGTTCTCGATTAATGGACCAAACTCCTATTAACAACTTGTTATAAATTTTGGTGATTAAATAAAAAGAGTGGACCTTGCAATATAAGGTCTAAATTATAGGTCTCTAAGACAACCTCACTCAAACAATTACCAAGTATGAAGTTCCTTAAAATTGAGTGTTCTTATGTGTCATCAAATTGAGAGTTAGATGTACATATGTATTTCCATGGTGATTTCCTATCAAGGTTTTAGATAGTCATTTGTTAGATTTTTATCATTCAAGCTAGCATTATGATCTTAGGATCTTTAACTGAGAGAATAACATGCACAACAATAAAACACAAGAGACAAGAGACACAAAGAATTTTCCTTGGGGAAACCATAAAGGAGAAAACACCGCAACTTCCTCAAAGATAGAATGAGCACCAATGGCAGCAATAAAACCTGAAAACATAAAGATGATCTCCACAGCTTCTGTCTCTCTCTCTCACACTGAGAGAGCTTCTCCTCTCTCACTCATGCGCACCAATGAGTGAGTGTGTGTGTGATAAATAGGGAGGCTCACTCTCTATTTATATTCTTTCGTTCACTTGAAGCGCACTCCAACATGTCGACCTCACTTAACAATTACTTACTAGAGCCGACATCTCTAGGAGTGTCTAATAACCCTAGTGCCCCACAACTTGTGGGGAATTTTCCCTCTGCTCAACAAGGAGGGTTAACCTTAACTTAGATGGTGGGGAATATTGCCTCGACTTACAATGACTCACCTAGGGTCGACTTCACTAGGATAGTATAATAACCCTAGGGCCACATAACTGCGGGGTCTTTAACCCTTGACCAACAGGAGGGTTACCCACAATGACTTGACATGACTTTCACATTATAGAAACTTCCCGATCGGAACATCGGGGCATGACATGACTCAATTACATTATAGACACATCTCGAAATAAACATCAGGGTACAATACATAAGATATACTGATGAATACATTCCAAAGTTACAAATACATCAACACTCCCTCTTAACTAGGAAGGTATTCTCTTGACACAATTTATCAGCACAAGTCTTCTTCTATGTATCATCTGGATTATCATCAAGTCATCTTCATCTTCAAGTCATCTTCATCTTTAGGTCATCTTCATCTTCAAGTCATCTTCATCTGGATCTGGATCATCACTCGATCTGGATCATCATCATTGGATCTAGATCATCACTGGATCTGGATCATCATCAAGTATGGATCATCACTTGATCTGGATCGTTACTGTTGGATCATCATCAAGTCTGGATCATCACTTGATCTGGATCGTCACTACTGGATCATCATCAAGTCTAGATCATCACTTGATCTTAGATCGACTCTGCTAGATCATCATCAAGTCTGGATCATCACTTGATCTAGATCGTCACTACTGGATCGTCAGTCTAGATCATCACTTGATCTGGATCGTCTCTGCTAGATCATCACTTTTTCTGGATCGTCACTACTGGATCGTCATCAAGTCTAGATCATCACTTGATCAGGATCGTCACTACTGTATCATTATCAAGTCTAGATCATTACTTGATCGGGATCGTCACTACTGGATCGTCATCAAGTCTAGATCATCATCAAAGCTGGATCATCACTGAATCATCATCATCATTATTGCTTCTGCTATCTCAATCAAATGGTTCTATCTTCTTCATTTTTCTCGTCATAGGAAGTTCTACAGATTCAGTCCTGTAGGCCTACCCTTCATGTAGGTCTTCATCAGCGCTTATATCTGACACTTAAGTCAGAATGGCCTGCCCAACTCTTACATCTGACCTCATCTTGTCAAAAAGGCATGCCCAGCACTCACATTTGACCTCATCTTGCCAGAAAGGCCCAGCACTCACATCTGACCATGTATAAACACATCTCGCCAAAATGGCTCAGCACTTATATCCGATCATGTGCAAGCACATCGCATCAAAAAGGCTCTGCACTTACATCCAACCCCATCTTGTCAGAAAGGCACAGCACTTATATCCAACCTCATCAACCACTTATACTATGAAACGAGAACTCGACACAGTTCTCATTTTTCTCTCTCCTAATTTTAGTAGCTATTTTTACCCCCGTTTCAAAAATGGTTGA
>LPNX010897992.1:387812-416725 GCA_001517045.1 Pseudotsuga menziesii
TCATCCTGTCAGAAAGGCTCTGCACTTACATTCGACCATGTTGAAACACATCGCATCGAAAGGGCATGCACTCACATCTGATCATGTAGGAACTAATCCTACCATCACATCAGAATGTCCCCCAGTCCCAGACTGAGCTACCTGGTAACTGACTAGGTGCCTCCATTCTCCCAGAGAATGGCAGTTTCCCTTACATCTGACCTACTCGTCAGAATGGCCAACACTCACATCTGGCATGGGAGGAACCTAATCCTTTAGCCATGACAGAATGGTTCAACCCTTACATCTGATCAAGTGGGAACACATCCCTCTCTCACATCAGAATGGCTTCTCATTCCTAGACTGAGTTTTCCTGGCAACTAACCAGGAACCTCCATTCCCACAATGGCAATAGCACTCATATCTGACATGGAAGGAACCTAAATCCTCTCACCATGACAGAATGGCTTAGCCCTTACATCTGACCATGGAAGGAACTTAATCCTCTCCCATGTCAGAATGGCTCTCGGTCTCATCATTTCCTTTTGGAGGAAACCTCGATATCGAGAACACCAAGCTTCTCCTTGAAGTACTCAAACTTCACTTTGGTCATTTCTAGCATAGAATCACATCAGGGTAGATTACGTCCAAGGATGACCTACGAGCTTGACCAGGACCGATTACATCCGAGGGCAACCTGTTTCATCATCTATGCTATAAATCCTTCTTTCAATAGATCTTGATCTGGATCACTGCACCTCTCTGCATCATACAACAAATGCAAGTCAGATCAACCAAATCAAATAGTAGTTTTCAAAAGAAACATACTACCTCCCAAATAGCAAATGGCAACATCTTTTGCCTCAACTGTACTTAGCACCATGCAGGACTCCATCCTGCCAAACCAAGAGATCACACTTGATCCCATACTGAAGTAGCACCTCGAAGTGCTCTTCCTATCAATGGCACTGCCTGCCCAATATGAATCCACATAATCTTTTGATTCGCCTCATACTTGAGCCCATAATCAACTGTACCCTTCAAGTACCTCATTGCATGCTTTGTAATCATCCGATGAACATGTCTCAATGTGTTCACAGCAAAGCAAATATCTGGTCTCATATTTGTCAGGTACATCATCTGACAATTCATCGTGGCATCAGCTGACTCTGATGAAGCAACACTCAATAGCTTCATGTTCGATGCCATAGGTGTGGTCATTGCCTTGCAGTCCATCATCCTGAACCTCTTCAAGATCTCTACTGCATACTTCCCTAGTCCACACCTCCATGCCTAGAAAATAGTGCATCGACACATAACATGAGCATCATTGGTCTTCCACCTTCAACCTTGAAGCAAAGGTTGGAATCTTCTTTACTCTCAGTAAATCCTAGAGTCATCAGTAATCTGTCCATCCTGCCGTACCATGTTGAACCTCAGGATCTTCTGTAGTCACTCCCTTTGAAGCATCATACTCCCTCTGTCTTTCATACTCTATGCACTGAAACATTCTTTACCGGAGTGATAAGTAGCTTCCTCTACTACTAACATTCTATGTATCCATCTAGGATCACTGGATACCAAGATCCTCTATCTTGAACTTTTTCAAAAGTTCTTCTTGCACCCATCTGTGAGCTTGTCATCTTCAACCTTGTAGCAAAGGTCTAGATATTCATCAAGCTCATTATGTATGTGTTATCCCATGATGTTTCCATCTACTGCATGATGGAACTATGAAATTCTCTTCAGGTCTCGATACTGCATCCTAGACATCATTCTTATTGAATTGGTCTTCCCTTTCTTCTTGGTTACTTCTTCATAGCTGGAAGGTTCTTTATTAATGATGTCGTTGCATTTGTCATATTTATTCTTCATCTTGAACTGTCGTCACTTGTTCTTTGGAACAAGTCTTATCCTTCTTTGCTTGTAGGCGATTATGTACGCGATCTTTCCTACAAGTCAAATGCATTTGTATGGTTAGAAACATTTCATAAGGAATATTCATACTGGAAAGTTCTTATGCATAAATATATGATCATGTAACTACTTTAGCCAATACAACATTCATCCATATCTCACTGAAACTTTCTAGATGCCTTCCATCTCTACCAGGACAACATTGAGATTGTGCAGTAATCCAATATGTCAGCAAAGAGGTTTCTTTCTAGATAAGTAGCAATGGAGAGTTGTATAGAACCATGAGCTACTTACCCATCACATGCATATTAGTAGTATACTGTCATTAATGCAAACATCCTATCATGCATAATACATCAACTTAATATAAACAAATGCATAACAAAACAATATCATGAAATGACAATTGAATACTTATCTTTATTTGTTTCGTCGGTAGACTCCTTCTTGAGCCTTCAGCTTCATCGTCTTCTTCATTCATAATAGCATTGTTTCTTATCCAAATGCTAAGGTGGATAAGAGGTTCTTCAAGAGTTGAGATCTTCATATTCCTCGTCGATTGAGGGATCTTCTTTGGATGGTGAGAGGTTGATCTTCAGTTTATCCCATCTTCTCTTCTCTTCTTATGAGTTGAGCTTCTTTTTCTTCTCGGAGTTTGCTGAAGGTAATCACTTCCTTCTGGCACACATTATTCAAATGAATGAATCCCATGATCCTGGGAAGCCATTCAATATGGTTATCACCACTTCTGCATTCTCCACTTCTTCTTCTACCGCTTCAAGTTGTTCTCTAATTTGAGAGACCCTCGTAAAGTATGATCGTATGGTCTCTGCATTATGGATCTTCACATTCTTCAACTGGTTTCTTAAGGTCATATTCCGATTTATGTTCTTCCCTTTAAATACCTTGGTCAAGGAATCAAACATCTTCAGTGTCTTTAGGAAATACACTTGTGGTACAAGTTGATCCGTGATTGAATCAACAATGATCTTCTTGGCCTTGACCAAGTTCTTCTTTTGTAAGGCTTGTAGCCTCATCTCCCTCTGGAACTGGAACCTCTCTACTTGTGTAGGTGTCCAATTCATTTTCTTCAGGGAGATCATATGCTTCCATGCTTGGAAGTTGTCAACTTCACCAAGCTTATCATCAAGCTAATGTGATATATCACTTTGAAATGAGAACCTCAAATGAAAATAGCAAAAGATTAGATCTTACCGATTTGAGGTGTCCGTCCTGGTTCTAGAGTTGGCTGATCTAGGGTTTGTCAGAGAAACCCTAATTTTAAAATCTTGGAATCTTTCAGATCTGATTATATAGAAAGATATATCTCTTCAAGGTGAGCTGTCCAATGTACTCCTTTTCTGAAAATAGTGGAGGGAAGCTCCCGGAACAAGAAGCCCTAGTTTTCCAATTTCTCCTGCAGAAATTCATGTTACTGTTTCTGTAGTATCTCTAAAATTAATGCTCCTCTATGTTTGAAACTTTTCACTGAAGTATCCTTGCATGTCCCTGTTCTAACACCATAGGTTTCATCAAAATTGGTTTCACCAATTGGGACTTATGATCATTTTCCCAAGGTGACCTGTTACAGGACTGTTCAGAACAATGAAGTTGTACGGACTTCCACGTGTCACGGGTTCATCTTCTGAGTCTAAAACTCAGACCACAGATAGTACATTCCATTCCCTTTCTGGAACATCTTTAGGAATTTCATTTGGACCTATGTAGCCCAAGATATAGCAATTCTCCCCAGGTGTCTTGTTTAGGGATGAATTCTAGAAGAGGTTGGAACCCTAACTTGGAGGGATCATATCTCCCAGAATATAGCGAATCTGAGGGTGAATTTTGGATACAGTGTAAACAAATATTGTAGCTTTGGCCTCTACAATTTTCAGCTCCTGAGCCTTTTCCAATCTTGGGATATAGTGAATGTACAAAAACTTAGCATTTTTAGTATTTAGGGTTTTTCTAGCTCGAGGTCAAACTAGGGTTTGACTTTCCCGGAGTTTCACCCAACCAAAAATATTGAACCAGGTCTCTAAAATTTGATTTTGATGAGGAGATAAATCCTATTCTAGGCTCACTCAAGAATTCTTCTTATGTAGAAAGCCCTAATTTTTCGCACCAAAACTGAAAATGTTCAAAATTGAATTCCGCTTCGACAGAAAGATGCGCCCTTCAATGGAGAGTGAGCCTAGCATACTTTTCCTGATGGATTGTGGAGAGAGACCCAAAAATTAAGAAGTTGTAGCTTCTGTAGCTGCACAATGTCTTCTTCTTAGGTTAGTTCTGATACCATGTTATATTTTTATCATTCAAGCTAGCATTATGATCTTAGGATCTTTAATTGAGAGAATAACATGCATAGCAATAAAACACAAGAGGCAAGAGACACAAAGAATTTTCCTCAGGGAAACCATAAAGGAGAAAACCCCGCAACTTCCTCAAAGATAGAATGAGCACCAATGGCAGTAGTAAGACCCGAAAACATAAATATGATCTCCACAGCTTCTATCTGTCTCTCTCACACTGAGAGAGCTTCTCCTCTCTCACTCATGTGCCCTAATGAGTGAGTGTGTGTGTGATAAATAGAGAGGCTCACTATCTATTTATATTCTTTCATTCACTTTAAGTGAACTCCAACATGTCGGCCTCACTTAACAATTACTTACTAGAGCCGATATCTCTAGGAGTGTCTAATAACCCTAGCGCTCCACAACTTGTGGGGACTTTGCCCTCTGCTCAACAAGGAGGGTTAACCTTGAATTAGATGGTGGGGACTATTGCCCTGACTTACAATGAATCACATACGGTCGATTTCACTAGGATAGTCTAATAACCCTAGGGCCCCATAACTGCGGTGTCTTTAATGCTTGACCAATAGGAGGGTTACCCATAATGACTTGACATGAGTTTCACATTATAGAAACTTCCCGATCGGAACATCGGGGCATGACATGACTCAATTACATTATAGACACATCCCGAAATAAACATCAAGGTACAATACATAAGATATACGGATGAATACATTCCGAAGTTACAAATACATCAACATCATTGACATCAAATTTCAATATATTATTCTACCAAGAGGAATATGTAAATGCTATAAACAACAGAACTCCAAGGAGGCTGCAAAGGGATATGCTATTCAAACATTTGTTTGCAATATGTAGGTTTGGAGTGTATCAGATAATTCAAAATTAACATTTGCTTAGTATCAGGGGATTAACTGCAAGATTGTCAATTATTCTCTCTTAAGATAGATTATCAATTGGATGATAATGGATGGAACATATTATAATTGTGAAAGGTAAAAGAACTCAATCTGAGATGACCAAATCCTAAGGAAGGTTAATATGGGAATATATGATGGGAAACATTTTGTAATTGGCTGCCCTTGGAGGTGAACATTAAATACTATTGAATCGATAACCAAAAATATCATAAGTTGGCCCAAAGGATGCGCTAGAAACTATAAAAGAATAGTTATCCCAAAACCTAAGGGAGAAATAGTGGGACAACAAGATACAATGCTTGAAGGGAGCTGGGATAATAAAAGTTGTAAAAAGCATGTATTACTAGAGTAAATAATCAAAGAAAGAAGATAAAAGAAGCTAAATTGTGATCATAATACATAGAACATGTTAAAAGTTATCTGACATTGTTGTAAAGATTGATGGTTGATGTAGTATAATTGCCATGACTCTTTCAACTTTGACCTCTGGAATATGTTACCAATGCTATCTACCTACATCAATTTAATGATCTTAGCTACTGAGAAATATGTATTATAGAAAAATAATTGCACTTCAATTTGTAGTGAATATGTGTATGCACATAAATTCTTTCACGTCATCTTTCAGAGAGATATACAATGCAATTTGAGTTAATTTAAAAAAATGAAACATGTTCCTTTATGTGTACACTTCCTGAAAAAACAATTAAAGTCATTTTTTTCTACAACTTTGGAGAAACAAAACAATATATATTCATGTGATTTCGATGTAAAATATTTTGTTTGATGTTTTTGTAAGTTGTAGGGTCGTTTAATTTTTTTTTTTGTTCTACTACCCAAGTATTTAATCTATTTTATGATGCATAATATTATGATGATTTGCAATGCAGTCGAGCTATATCTAGTTTTTTATTTATGTGAAATTACAATTCCATTCTCGCATTAGTTTTTCCCTATGAAATCTACATTATTTAAGTGTTTAGTTGTTGATCCATGAGATGGAGAGAAACATATACTTTATAAGTCTTTTGATACTTTTATAAAACCACCTACAACTTCCAAAATGAATCTCCAAAAAAGTCAAAAGGACATATTTATCCTCATAAGCAAACTATCCTCATAAGTAAACAAGTTCCTTGATTTTGAGAGTTGTTTGTGATAACTTTCTAGAAAGAAAATAGAACAATTATTATTATAGATTTTACTTATATAGATGGTTACACATACACTTATTCATTGTTATTATAGGGAAAATATCTCATGCAGACAAGCGAGACTTCCCTTGAATTTGCCCTTTATTTGAGTTAAACTACAAGATAGGCCACTACAATATTTCCTTTAGATCCAAGTCTCTAGATCTTATACATGCATAGAAAGAGTGATAATATTGGCCCATACCTTAGATCTGACAATTTCCCTAGTTGTGTAATCATGGTTGATGTAGTTCTAGAGATCTAGCTATAGCTCCTTACACGTACTACCTACACACAAGAAGAAGATAAAATACCAATCTCAAACCCTTCAAATCAATATGAAGATGAATATACCCATATCTAATCTAATTTACTCACTGAAAGACTAGATCTGCAATTGTAATGTATAAAATAACACATTAACAACATAATGGAGGGGAAAATCATGTAGTTCTATATTAAATTGGTGCAGAACATTACAACCATGTATATGTACCTCAAGTCATATTGCAAGCTCCTTTTGGTCCCTTTCCCAAATCCTTATCCTTAACCCTCGCCTAAGCAAGGATAACTTAGTTCTCATGAAGGATATGGAAAATAGCTTCAATATGGAAATGGGAAGCATGTATCTACTTTTTCTTTCTTCTTCCAAAATCCCCCTTCTCCTTTGAAATCTCCTTCCTTATAATGTAGATTGGTTGAGAAGATGGTAGGATAGATATAGACTCTTAGAAATTGGTGAAATTTGAGTCATGTACTATTCCCAAGATCATAATACAAGGGATCCATCTCATTTCATGTTCATCTCCTTGAAACCTACTCATTCTAGAAGGAATGCGGCTTGGTCACTGTTATCACAGAAATTTCACACACATTCGAATTTTTCACAATTTACATAGTAAAGCGTCATCAACATACAACATGAATCCAACCGAAGACACCTTCACAAGACCCAAAGAGCACCCTAAGTTCAAAAGTGCCCCAAAGCAGTCAAAATACATGACCATGCAGGTAATAGCATGTTTATGCACGTGGTAGTGCATATCACTGGTGCAATACCCACGCGAGAGTGTGGATATTCCTTTGATACCCGTGTGATTGACAGAAACGACATGATCTCACCCACTGACAATGCATTAAAGGCTCATGAAGGCTCCATTTAATCCAAGAATTCGAATTTTGACTCTTCACACACTTGGTTGCCTTAAATGGCCTCTCTCGTGTACTTTGGATCCACATCATGGATCATTGGGTTCACATTGGGATCTTGTTATTTCTTGGTGACCTATTTTCGTATAAAATAAAGCCATGGGCATGCTAATGGAAAGATAAAATTTAGATCAAGGTTATGCTACTAGAATTGTGCTTGAGCTCCCTTATAGCTCACCATTTCCCTCTAGTCTAGCGTTCACCAAGCTCCCTTGACTCCTTCCTCGAAGGGGAAAGTGTTCTTCTCATTTTGCTTTCATCCTCAAGGAGCAATACCTTCATTCTTTTAGCTTGGATTAGGCTTGTTGAAGTTTATATATCTTGTGAGTGCTTGTCTTGCCTAACCCAAAACTACCACTATTTCCTTGGCTACAAGTTGCAAGGATAATAGGGAATATTGCTCACCCTTGTGCCATTTTTCCCTCAACAGTATTTATGGCAACTCCACTTTGTTTTAGTTCATGTTTCTTTCATTAGGTTTTTATTTGTGAAGTGGCTAATTTCTGGTATTTTATGCTTTTTAGGTGAATATGACCATCCCTTTCATCCTAGGAATTTGACCCCAAGAGGTAGTTTTAGCCATTTTTATCAGACGTGCGACACCCATCATCTTGGTCGCGTTGACAACACAAATATCCCTTCGACACTCGCGCAATATGTGCATATAATGGATCCTCGCTTGCATGGATTTATTTCTCACAATAGTGCGACCTTCTCATATTGTAACCACACGATAACACGCCAGTGAATCTTTATGTCGTGCTACAGCACACCAATTAATTGTTTTCTCACGCGGTTGTATTTATTTTCTTTTTACATGTTTTAAGGAACAAATATGTATCCCAATTGCTGCTCACAAATGAACAAGGACTAAGTAAACTTGAAATAGTTACTTGTTTTTTTAGTAACTATCCCATATAGACTAAGATTAGGAAGCAAAGGGAAGATCCCTCAAAATCTACTTAGGTAACCACCCTTGAGGCTTTCCCCTTGCCTCATTTGTTGTCGCTAGTATTCAAAAGATATTATGCTTATTTGCTTTACTTAACATCTTTAGTTAAAGTAGTGTAAAATCCATTTTTTGCATGCAAGCA
Organism: Pseudotsuga menziesii; assembly: GCA_001517045.1. Taxonomy (NCBI): domain Eukaryota; kingdom Viridiplantae; phylum Streptophyta; class Pinopsida; order Pinales; family Pinaceae; genus Pseudotsuga; species Pseudotsuga menziesii. The sequence continues at coordinate 396,446 of LPNX010897992.1, forward strand.
AGGACCTAAAGACTCTCCTCTCCCAAAGTATGCTCTTCACCACACATTTCATATGATCTTGGTGAACCCGAAATGGGAGTGAAGTGTGAAATACCTCCATTGCACTCTTAGCATTTTATTTCTTTTTACAAGCATCATTAACATATTCAGAGCTCAAGTTACAATCTCCATTTTTTTTAGCACTTTAGTTAATTACAACAATACAATTTACTTACATCACATGTGATTTCCCACTTGCACACATTAAGGGACCTAAAGACTCTTTCAATATGAGTATGCTCTTCACCTTGCGTGTCATACGACCTTAGTGAATCATAAAGGAAGGGAATTCTAGAATACCTCCCTTACACAACATAATTCATTCAAAACTCATAAAATCAACCATTGTAAAAATGCTAACCAACTAAAATCCTCCATAGGAGGTCACAAAACAACATTTTAGTTTGGTAGGATTGAGTGGGCTAGGCATCCAAACAATGCCCACCAATCTAGTTTCATTAGGTGTTATTTGAAACATAGAATTGTTATATTTTAGGGTGCTACGAAATCCTACAATAAGCAACTGTTCAAAGAAATCTCGGATCATAAGTGTATCATGACCAGGGAGTTAAAACCCGAGGTATAGCTACCCTGATATCCCCTACTATTCACTTGGCTCATTGCAGGGAGATGACACTATGTCATCCAATCCAACAGTTGATCCACACTTGAAGCAACATAACTTAGTGGCCAAAACTTAGAGCATCACCAAGGATCATTTGTGAGTGCAAGTTAATCCTGAAGTCAGCTATTGTTGTTGGGAGGTGTTTCCAAGTATCTTTGATTGGAACACTGGCCCCATCGCTGGTAAAATTGGCTCTTTGTTATCTCCGTTAGCCAATTGTTGTGTGGATTCCATTATCACCAACAATTGTGCTTTTGGGAGGCCCATTTACATTTGAGAGGAAGGACGTTAGGTATTATAGGGAATTTACACTTGTTTTTTCTTTCTAAATACAAGTTCATTTAACTCATACTTTAAAAAGAAGATACATGTGGACACCTTTGCACTAATCCATCTTTGTACATATCACTCACGTATTACAACATTTTGCATCTGTTGTGGTTGACATAATTTTGCATTTGTTTATTTGTGTTTATTCACCACCCATCACTCTCACTTTGATACTAGACTTCCATCATAGAGGAACAACCCACCCCCCCCTAAGGTAGTCCAGTCAAATGCAAGGATTTTCCCCTCTCTCAAGGGGTGCTTTACCATTTTCTCCCCATGGTATACAAGAGATATCACCTAGTTGTGGCCACTTCCAAGCCACATTGATTGGATCCTATAGGAGAGGGCATACCTTTCTTGACTCATTCTCTTCCCTCATAGAGATTTTTGACCCTTTTTCCTCCTCCTCTCATGGAAGAGGCTCACCTTTATTTACTCCCCCAAGAGGGAATACCCCACCTTATACCCACCCTTTAGGAAGAGGCTACACTACATATTCAACTTATCATAGGAGACAAATATCACCACCACATATTCCAAGTTCTCCCCCTCACGAAAAACACAGAATACAATGGAATTCCCCAACCCAAACCTACCATTAATGGCAAGCTTAAACCTCAATTATCTAGCTAAATTGGTCAATGATCCCATCGCTCATGATGTCACTTGGCTCGATATGCCAAAAAATATCCCATCAGACATTCCTAAGTTTGAAGGGAAACATGGAGGCGATCCTTCCAACCATATCATGTTATTCCATCTATGGTGTTCCTCAAACATCATATTGGTAGATTCGATACGTCTCTATATATTCTAATGAACCCTCATCGATACAACTGCAAAGTGGTACGTGAACCTCAGTAAGGCATCTCATACTACATTTGAGACCATTTCCACCACATTTATATCCTACTTTAAGTTACTAATATGACATGACCTATGCCTCGAAATTCTTACAGAGTTTCGATAGAATAATGTGACACACATCATGGACCACATCCATTAATGGCGTCGTCGCCACACTTTATGCAAAATCAACATTCAACCCCCTTTTCTTTTGGATCGGTTCCTTAAATATATCCGACCATGTATTGCAAAGGATGTGACTACCCCCATTCCAAAAAAAGAGGAGGAAGCAATTCTCAAATCCCAACACTTTGACCTCATCTATGCCCAATCAGGGTACTTGTACAACGTACTAGTGGATGTCCCTCAACATCGATCATTAGATCCTCTCATTGTAGGGATGTCACATTTCGTGGTTGGGCTTATCAGGTCAATTTATTCCCATGATAAAGTTCCCCCATAACAAAATATTGCACCACCCTCCATGATGGCGCAATACCCACCTATCCACACTATGTCGTCTCCCCCTACTACTGTTCCAAATCCTTCATTTGGAAATACCCAGTATGGACCATACAACCCTACTTACCCAAACACAAGCCAAGTATAAACAATTTCCCAACCACAAATGGCACCACCTATGCCTACATCCAAATCGTATGTAGTGGAACTAGCCTATATCCCACCATCGAGGTATAACCCTCATTATCCATACACATGTCCCCTTCGAACGACCACCATGCCACATATGGGGGTCAATTTTGTCGAACCTTCTATGTAGTAACAAACTCAATAGTTTGAGTAACTGAACATCGCGAATCCCCCAAACCCTCAAAATCAGGGGAAGATGAAGGAAAAGAACAAACAACCCCAAAAACAGGGGTAGGGGGGCAACCAAGTTCCCCAGTAGAACCTGAACTTGGGTAACCAACTAGTACAGTGGGAAAACCCCCCCAAGCAATGCAAAAATCCCAACATGAGGACGAATTACCCATGCTCAATTTATGGTGAGTATGGCCATTACACTCACTAATGTATGATTATCCCCAACTGCCAATAGTTGGTGGGAGCAAAGAAACATACACCAACAAACCCTCCTCAAACACCTCTTGCACCGCAACCCCAACAAGTTGTTTTGCAACAACCCTTTTCCAATCAAGGAGTGGTTACCCAACAATCAGATCCCTACCCCCAGGTGATGGATCCTTCCAAAATGTCTTTATGATCGACATTTGTCAACATCCAGACTCATGCCAAAGGGTATACTAGTGTTGATCCCTTGCACATCATAGAAGAGATTTTTGTCCCTTCAGGAGCCCCTTTGCAGATTATGTGCCCTAACACAGAGCAAATTCTAAGGATATTTAAAGAACCACTCAAGTGTACCCCTCATAACGCTCACATGAAGGCTTCCAACAATCACAATATTGTGGACGATTTGTCACAATCACTAGTTTCCATGTCCACATTAGAAGTGCTCCAGTCTTGCCCCACACAATGCAAGGAACTATTGAATGCTCTTGGCATTGTAGACCCTACATAATCGATCCTTGTTACTTTAAACCTTGACAAAGGAGAACCACAACTACTGTCATTTGTCATTTTCTAAGTCCCAATCATTGTGAAGAACATTATCATTTATCAATGTATCATCGATGAAGTCGTGTCCACATGCATCATGTCATACAATGTTTGGAAACTATTGGGCTCACCTGAGTTAGTCCCATCCTTTATTGCTCTCCGCGCATATGATGGATGACCATCCCAACCATGAGGATCATACCAAAATGTCCCCATTGAGCTAGGGGGAAAAATGGTAATGATCGTTGTTGAAGTCGTTAAAACCCAATTATACTACAATATCCTATTGGGTCATAGTTACATGTACGCCTTGAATTTGGTGGCCTCCTCAATATTCTACATCATGATGTTCCCATTTAATGGGAAGGTGGTCACCCTCGACCAACTTAATTACTACGACCCCCGTGCCTCTACCAATCCTAAAAATTCTCTACCCATAGTAGGAGAAGTTAACCACCCACCCTATGTTGACATTGGTCTAGGTTTGTATAAATATTCTAACCTCCTGGGGGCATATTCAGGCCCTCCACTTGAAATTCCCACCTCATTGGATGGTATCATGTGTACCATTTTCACCGCTAAAAATGAGTCTCCCTACATGATGACATCATCATCAACAAACCCCTAAAAATGAGTCTCCCCACATGATGACATCATCATCAACAAACCCTAACCAAACATGCCATGGAGCAAGTACTGAGCCCTTTCATACCTCCCATGTTCCAAATGCCATTTTTGTACCCCCCATGCTAAAGCGCAAGGAACACTAGTTATGGATCAACTAATGCTCCCAAGGCTCACGTTGGAAATACATATGTGGTACCTCACACCACCATTCCCTAAGATGGACTCAAAACCTATCACACATTATGAAATGGTGCCAATAGTGTCACGAGTTCCCAATAGTGTCACAAGTTCCCTATCAATTGACTATATTTAAAGCGGTTTTATCCATAAGACACACACCCCCTAGGTGTGCCATGTTTTGAGTTATTATTTATGCATTGTCCAAAAATTTGTCATGTCCTTTACTATACTTGGGCATGTGCATCATGTGTGCAGGATTACCCCTAGAACATGACGATTTCAGCCACCATCGACAATGATGCAATACTTCTACCTTGGGTATCATCATGGAACTGGCCTCTTGACACCCACTTTCCCTCTGATAACTGCAGCCCTGGAATAATTTTTGCATTATAAGAACATGACTCCATCCCATACAGTCATCAATATTCCAGTCTTGATGTGTTATCAACATAATTATTGCGAACAACTTTGTTTCCCCCATGGGTGTTTTCTCACAACCAACCCCATAATTATTAGACACCCATGGTGTCGACCCCCCCACAAGTCCAAGGACTTCCCCCCCAGGGAAGTAACCCACCTGAAGACAATTATTTCATAGTTGTGCATTTACTCCCCCACCTCACACAGTGCGGGCCAAATAAATTCCTCGACACCAGTTATAAGTAAGATTCATTACGACCATCTCATACCTCCATGAGAATTCAACCCATCCACACATCTACTTTGTATCATCATCTCTGCGAAGAAATCCATGGCGCCCCTTCCCTCCAAAGTAACCAATTCTATACAATTATTCTCGTAGGAACATTCTACATATCATTAATTCATGGGGAACCCATCTTCTTGTTTGCAAAAAAAACTCACTTAATCTTGGAAAAGGTTCCTCGACCCACTCAAAACCATGGGAACCCCACCCATGATAAAAAATGACTCCCCAATCAACCAAAGAATATGGGTGCTCCATCCATCATTAAATTGGTCCCCCAACACGCCCAAAACCATGGGGACCCCACCAAATATTGTTTATGTATGCATAGTTCCCCAATCCTCTCAAAACAACAACAACCCCCCCATTCTTTGGGTAGAAACCACTGGTCGTCTTTTATCGATGTTGTTGAGTCACACGTTCCCCAACATTGTCGGTTTTGCTCATCACCACACTCTCAGTATTGGGCTCTCTAACAAAACCCTTCATCTCTAGATTGTTTACCTCTGTCACATTGCAAAGAATGCAACCATCAAAGGAAGTTAACATCGGATATCAAAGGAAATTATGAGCCCCACGCTTACCAACCAATTTTGTGTCAGGTCAGTCAATCCCACATTTGGTTACAATATGGTCTTGGTTCAAAGGATAAGACCCTTATCTTATCAAGATTATTCAACTCTCCTCGACAACAAATTTTCATATTCTAAGAATTGAAGCAGTTACAATTGTACCTTAGGAATCCTTCAATCACTTGAAGGAATTACCTTGAACTAAGTAAGGAGAGTCATTAATGATCCTTAACCTAGTGGCCTCCCCTATGCTCGACATCAACACCTCTAAATTGCATCAGGGGGAGTCGTACATTTCAAAGGTATCATTGTTCAATTTTGAAAATCATGGTAAAAGCATATCCGGTACAGTGTAGTCTTGAGTGACTTCACTAGCATTCCGAACTCCCACCCCTGTGGCCCTCTTGATATTCTCAACAGTTCTACTTCTTTGAGACCAGTGACATCCATTCCAGGTTCATGTACTCTCACATGGTTTGAAGTCACCTTCATCCATATCCGATTAGTTTTTGAGAGATCTCTCAACCTCTTCATTTTGTAGCCAGTCTTTCCATCTTCACAAGCATGGGAATGCCCGACTCGTTTGTATAAAAAAACACTTTCAATTATCACTCCACCAACAGCCTTCCTCCTCATGAAAGGTCTATCCATCCAGTTATGTTTCCAACACTTTCAAGAGCAACACAGAGAACACACCAAGAAATGATGGCTCTATGGGACCCGCTGAACCTCATACATCATGGGGCATTTGTTATCATGGAAATTTTGCACACATCCAACATTTTCACAATTTGCATGGTAAATCTAGTGGGAACATGTTAGGAAAATACATTGACAAGTCTAAGCCAAAACCTTCGATGTTTTCATGTGCAAGAATATGTGTGGAAATAGACCTAGAAAAAGGTCTTCCCAAGGCGATCAATCTCTCTATGGATGGATAGAAGATTACCTTCAAACTATTGATTATGAGAAAATCACGTTTAAATGCAAGGTCTACCATGAATAGAGTCACTTTGCTCGGACATGCCGAAAAAGAAAGCAACACGATGCAGAAGGAAACTAAAAGAAATAATGGAAAGAAGTCCCAAGAAAAAAAGTGACCAATATTAACCCTAAACATCAGCAATCTCCAGTAAAAAGAAAGGCACCAAAGAATAGTTTTCATGCTTTATTCTCTGAGGATAAAGAAGAAGAAGATGGAGAGGTAAAATAAAATGAAGTAGAAGAATATAAGGAGATCGAAGGCGCTCCGCTAGTACAATAAATAGATAAGGAGGCATAACTCATCATTGATCCCCTGAAACAACCTTATATAGAAGTAAGATCTGAGGCTTCACAGAACTTAGGAGGCTCCGTAACCAGATCTAGATCTAAGGCACAGAGGGAGGAAACATATGAAAGCAAGGAATAAGAGGCAGAACCACAAATAAAGAAGGGAAGAAAACCTAACAGAATATTAAGAGACATGGAAGTAGCTCGAGAGAAAGCAACATGTAAGAAAACTAGTATGGATTGACATGTTAGAGTCATCACAGTAGGAAGGCAATATCAAGTAATTACAAAGGAGAAGAAGGACAAGACTATCCCACCCGCCCCAAATAAATAATGAAAATAGTCTCTTGGAATTGTATAGGGATATGCTGAAAACAAAAAATGGAAGGAGTTAGAAGAATAAAAAACTTAGAATCCGCAACAATCTTCTTGATCTAGGAGAATAAAATTCTTGAGTTAGACACTAGGAATTTAATGAATAAATTATGGCCTGAAGGATAAGAAAAAGCAATAAGTGTAGTGGGTTCTTCGACATGGATTCTCACATGGTGGGATAAATCCCTCTACAAATTCAAATCCTACATTGAGAATCAAAATTGGCTCTTCATGGAATTAGAGGACTTGGAAAAAAAAGGAGACCTTTTGGGTTGGAAATGTATATGGCCCAACGCTTCATGGGAACAAAGGAGAATTTTGGAACTCCTTGGGATCACAAAAGAAGGGGAAAACATAGGCATCATGCATTATAGTATGGGAATTTAATGCAACAATATCAACATAATAAAGAAGAGGTGGGTCCAAAGTCTGTGATCCTTTTGGAGAAAGATTAGAAGATCTCACGGTCTCCTGGAATTTGATAAACATCAAGGAAAAATATACTTGGAATAATAAAAGAATGGGTTTGTGCCACATTGGAGGTAGCCTCGATAGATTTTTTGTAAGCTCTTCCTTTCTCAATAAACCTTTCATTCCAAATTCTAAAAATTTCCCCTCGACGATATCAGATCATAGGCCCATTTCCCTATTCTTTGCACCGACGGAGAATTTGGGTCCTATGCCTTTCCAATTCAATCTAGTATGGATGAAGTTTGAAGGAGTGCTCGATATCATTAAAAAGGCCTAGAATGTTTATATTATATGATCCCCAAGCTATATTTGGGCATCCAAATTAAGAAACATGAAAGGACAAATTTTAAAAATGGACAAAGGAGCACTATCAAGACCGACGCAGAGAAAAAAAAAGGAAACTAGAAGAGTTAGGGGAAGTGCAGCAGAAAATAGAGGAGGATCAAGTTACTGAAGAAATACTAAGAAAATAAAAAGTGTTGGACATGGAATGCCAATATCTAGCCAACAAGGAACAAGAAGAATGTAGAATACGTTCCAGAAGTCTGTGGCTAGAAAGCGGGGACAAAAATACCAAAATTTTCCATAATCAATGCAAAGAGAGGCAAAGGAAGAACATTATTCTTGAACTAGAAAAATACAATGGAAGGAAAATTTCACGGCAAAAAGAAATAAGAGAAGAGATAAAACTCTTCTTTGAAAACCTATAGAACAAAGAGGAAGATTATGATGTAGCAGATGTGCAACAAATGAGTGCATAAATCCCTGTTACACACATCTTGTCATCATCATGTAATGATATCCAAGTATCAATATTTTCCTCAAATCCTCAAGTTGTGAAGTTGAAAATGGACAAGGATCATTGATTTAACACCTTTGGCCACCACCGCACTTTCCCTGTAGTCAATGTGTCGTACCTCTATGCATAACTCCTTTTTTCCTTGAGCAGTAAGCGGTGCCACCACCACTTACCTTCATGCAATGAGCGATGCTCCCTTAGTAACGCTCTGTCCCTATGGACAAAGAGCCGCGTGCTCTAGTTTTAAAGGTAAAAAAAGAAGCTTCGATAGGATTCTCGAAGCTTGAATTCATGGAGCCTCATCCCTAAGATTCCATACCACTTGGACTCGAGATCCATCCTTACAGGATCCTCCCTCCACCTCACCCATGAGATCCTCAACCTACTTTATCCTCCCATGGATTTAAATACTGGCTCACCCCCCATGGGTAAAGGGAGGAAGATTATGTGATTGCAATAGAACTCTAGCCAAATCCAACCAAGACTGAGTGAGCATTTGGTAGACAAGTTTGAAGCTTTTGAGGCAAGGTTTACTTGAAAGGGACTTCTCAACACTAAGGATTTGGTTGTAATTTCTCTCTCTATTTCATTTATGCAAATAAAGGTTCCTTTCCCTTGAATGTTATTGTGTTTGAATCACTATTTTCATTGTTGAACTCCTTAGTTATCAATATAATATCTTAGATTTAACTTTTTACTCTAATCTAGTGTGTGTGCTTTATTGTGTGTCTTGCAGGACAATCTGTGGATATCAAATGCTCCAAAAGCCAGCCTATTATAGTTTGTGAGACATAAAAGAGTTTATTCAAGAAATCTATTTGATCTTAGGGAAAGTGCTTTTAGTTATTGTGACTCATTTGTTCTATATTTGAGTGTTTCGGGCTAGGGAAACAACTTCTGTCCGCAGAAGGTGAGTATTTATGGTAACAAAATTGGCGACTCCATTGGGGAGTAGATTAGTGTTATATTTTTATCATTTAAGCTAGCATTATCTTAGGATCTTATCTGAGAGAATAACATGCACAACAAAAATCATAAGAGACAAGAGACACAAATAATTTTCCTTGGGGAAACCATAAAGGAGAAAACCCCGCAACTTCCTCAGAGATAGAATGAGCACCAATGGTAGCAGTAAAACCCAAAGACAGAAAAGACGATCTCCACAGCTATTCTCTCTCTCTCTCACTTGAGAGATCTTCTCCTCTCTCACTCATGTGCTCCAGTGAGTGAGTGTGTGTGTAATAAATAAGGAGTCTCACTCTCTATTTATATTCTTTCGTTCACTTAATATTTGACTCTGTTATGTAGGCTCGAGTAATCCTAACTCAATTATGTAGGATCGAGTAACCACAATTGGGGTACTAATGACCCGACTTACATTAACTCACCTAGGGACGACTTCTCTAGGAAAGTCTAATAACCCTAGTGCCCCGAAACTGTGGGGACTTTAATCCTTGAACAATAAGGAGGGTTACCCTCTATGACTTTACATGACTTGTTTACATTATTGATTCTCCCGATAGGAACATTGGGGTATGACATGACTCAATTACATTACAGATACTTCCCGGAATAAACATCAGGGTACAATACATAAAATATACAAGTGAATACATTCTGAAGTTACAAATACATCAACACTCCCTGTTAACTAGGAAGGTATTCTCTTAACACAATTCATCAGTACAAGTCTTCTTCTCTGGATCAAATTTGGATCAACATCAACGTTGGATCATCATCGAAACTAGATCATCATTAAGGTTGGATCATCACTAGATCATCACTAGATCATCATCAAATCTGGATCATCACTGGATCATCATCGAAATTGGATCATCACTAGATCATCATCAAAGTTGGATCATCACTGGATCATCATCATCACTGCTTCTGCCATATCGATCAACTGCTTCTATCTCTCAATTCTTCTCGTCATAGGAAGTTCTACAAAGCCATCCATTTTTCATGCTGGTTGTAGGCCTAGCCTCCATGTAGATCTTCTTCAATGCTTATATCTGACCCTAACTCAGAATGGCCCTCCCAGCACTTACATCTGACCATGCGAGGAACACATCCAACATACATGTCAGAAAGGCATGCCCATCACTCACATCTGACCATGGGAGGAACACATCCTGAATCCATGTTAGAAATGCCCAACACTCACATCTAACCATGAGAGGAACCAATCCAACATTCATGTCAGAAAGGCTCTCCACTTACATCCGACCATGTCAGGAACCAATCTAGCATACATGTCGAAAGGGCTCTGCACTTACATCCGACCATGCGAGGAACCAATCCAGCATACATGTTGAAAGGGCTCTGCACTTACATTCGACCATGCAAGGAACCAATCCAGCATAAATTTTAAAAGGGCTCTACAATTACATCCGACCATGCGAGTAACCAATCCAACATACATGTTGAAAGGGCTCTACGCTTACATCTGACCATGCGAGGAACCAATCTAGCATACATGTCGAAAGGGCTCTAAACTCACATTTGATCATGTGGGAACACATCCCGTAGTCACATCAGAATGGATCTTGACTTACATTTGATCATGTGGGAACACATCTCGCAATCATATCAAAATTCCTTTGCACTTACATATGATCATGTGGGAACACATCCCGCAATCATATAAGAATGTCTCTGCACTTACATTTAACCATGGGAGGAACACATCCAACAACCATGTCAGAAAGGCTCCTGGACTCATCACTTCCCTTTGGAGGGAACCTCGATATGGAGAACACCAAGCTTCTCCCTGAAGTACTCAAACTTCACTTTGGCCATTTCTAGCATAGAATCACATCAAGGATGATTACGTCCAAGGATAAATTGTGAGCTTCACTAGGACCGATTACATCTGAGGACAACCTACATGACCATTTACATCTGATCCACCTACGAGCTTCACCAGGATTTTATGCTAAGACAACCTGTCTTCACTGACTATGCTAGAACTCCCTCTTTTGAGAGATCTCGATCTGGATCACATACTGGAGCTTCACTGCTCCTCTTTCGGCTGTTCTTAGCGCCATGCAAGACTCCATCCTGCTAAACCAAGATATCACACTTGATCTCATACTGTAGTAGCACCTCAAAGTTCTCTTCCTATCAATGGTATTTCCTACCCAATCCGAATCCACATAACCCTCTAGGTTAATCTTCTTATTTGCCTCATACTTGAGCCCATAATCAAATGTACCCTTTAGGTATCTCACTGCATGATTTGAAACCATCAGGTGAACATGTCTCAATATGTTCACAGCAAAGCAAATATCTGGTCTCATATTCGTCAGGTACATCAAGGACCCAATCATCTGACGATACATCGTAGCATCAACCGACTCTGATGAAGCATCATTCAATAGCTTCAGGTTCGATGCCATAGGTGTGGCCATGGCATTGCAGTCCATCATCCTGAACCTCTTCAGGATCTCTACTGCATACTTCCCTTGTCCCAGGGAGATTCCATTTGCATTCTGCCACACCTCCATGCCTAGAAAGTAGTGCATCATACCCAAGTCCTTCATCTCGAACTTTGCAGCAAGTCTCCTTCTTGCAACTTTAATGAGTTCCTCTTTTTTGTCAGGAACAAGTCATTGACATATAACAGGAGCATCACTAGTCTTCCAAGTTCAACCTTGAAGCAAAGGTAAATCCTAGAGTCATAAGTAATATGTTCATCATGTTGTACCATGTCGAACCTCAAGATCTTTTGTAGTCACTCCCTCTGAAGCGAAGCATCATTCTCCCTCTACCTTTCGTACTCTATGTATCCTGTACTGGAGTGACAAGTAGCTTCCTCTGTTACTATTATTCTATGTATCCATCTAGGGTCACTGGATACCAAGATCCTCTATCTTGAAAACATTCTTCTCACACCCATCTGTGAGCTTGTCATCCTCTATAAGCTTTCATCTTCAACCTTGTAGCAAAGGTTAAGATCTTCATCAAGCTCCTCATGTATGTGTTATTCCATGGGTGTCTTCTGAGCTTGTACAAGGTCTTCTTTAATTTGCACACATGAGTCTGCATGTCATGTGCCTCAACTCCCACTGGATGCAAATGTCTCTTCGTAGTTTATGCCTTCTTTCCGTGAGAAGCCTCGTGCTACGAATCCTGCCTTGTATCCCATGATGTTGTCATCTACTGCATGCTGGATCTTGTAGATCCATATGGAAGATACTATGGACTTCCCTTTAGGTCTCGATGCTGCATCTTAGACATCATTCTTCTTGAACTAGTACTCTCCTTCCCTTTCTTCTTGGCTACTTCTTCATAGCTGGAAGGCTTTGCATCAATGATGTCGCTCAACAGTGTCACATAACTGCACTGTGTCTGAGGCCTCTTGAATTCTTTGAAAGTATCATCATATTCTTCTTTATCTGTTGTCACTTGTTCTTCGGAACAAGTCTCATCCTTCTTTTATTGTAGGTGATTATGTATGCGATCTTTCCTACAAGTCAAATGCATTTGTATGGTTAGAAACATTTCATAAGGCATATTCATAATGGAAAATTATTATGCATAAATATATGATCATGCAACTATTTTAGCCAATACAACATTCATCCATATCTCATGGAAACTTTCTAGATGCCTTCCATCTCTACTGGGACAACATTGAGATTGTGCACTAATCCAATATGTCAGCAAAGAGGTTTCATTCTAGATAAGTAGCAATGGAGAGTTGTATAGCACCATGAGCTACTTACCCATCACATGCATATTAGCAGTATACTATCATTAATGCAAACATTCTATCATGCATAATACATCAACTGCATAACAAAGCAATATCATGAAATGACAATTGAATACTTATCTTTATTTGTTTCATGGGTAGACTCCTTATTGAGCCTTCCGCTTCATCATATTCTTCATTCATCATTTCTTATCCAAATGCTATGATGGATAAGAGGTTCTTCAAGAGTTGAGTCCTTCGTATTCCTCATCGCTTGAGGGATCTTCTTTGGATGGTGAGAGCTTGATATTCAGTTGCTCCCATCTTCTCTACTCTTATTATGAGTCGAGCTTCTTCTTCTTCCCACAGTCTACTGAAAGTAATCACTTTCTTCTGGCACATAATCCTGGAATGAATGAATCTCATGATCTTGGGATGCCATTCAAGGTAGTTATCACAACTTCTACATTCTCCACTTCTTCTTCTACCACTTCAAGTTGTTCTTTGATTTGAGAGACCCTTGTTAAGTATGATTGTATGGTCTCTGCATTCTGGATCTTCACATTCTTCAACTATTTTCTCAAAGTCATCTTCTGATTTATGTTCTTCCCTTCAAATAGCTTGGTTAATGAATCAAACATATCTTTCGGTGTATTTAGGGAAGACACTTGTGGTATAAGGTGATCCATGATTGAATCAACAATGATCTTCTTGGCCTTGACCAAGTTCTTCATGTGTAAGGATTTTAGCCTCATGTCCCTTTGGAACTGGAACCTCTCTACTTATGTAGGTGTCCAATTCATTTCCTTCAAAAACTAGTGAGATCCTATAATTCCATGCTTGGAAGTTGTCAGCCTCACCAAGATTTTCATCAAGCTGGTGTGATTAGTCATCTTGAAATTAGAGCCTCAACTGTAAATAGCAAAAGATTAGATCTTATTGATTTGAGGTGTCCGTCCTGGTTCCAGAGCTGACTGATCTAGGGTTTGTCAGAGAAACCCTAATTTTAAAAACTTGAAATATTTCAAATCTGATTGGATAGAAAGATAGAAATATTTAAGGTGAGCTGTCCAATGTACTCCTTTTCTGAAAACAGTGGAGGGAAGCTCCTGGAACAGGAAGCCCTAGTTTACCAATTTCTTCTATAGAAATGCCTGATACTATTTCTATGGTATCTCCAAAAGTAATACTATTCTATGTCTACAATTTTGTACGAAGGTAGCCTCTTCTTTCCTTGTTCCAACACCACAGGTTTCATCAGAATTGGTTTCATCAATTGGGACTTATGAGCATTTTCCCAAGGTGACCTGTTTCAGGACTTTTCAGCATAGCGAAGTTGTACGGACTTCCATGTGTCACTGTTTCATCTTCAGGGTCTGAAACTTTTATAAAAAAAATTACAGTACGTTCCCTTTCTGGAACATCTTGAGAAATTTCATTTGGACCTTCGTAGCCTGAGATATAGCAATTCTCCCCAGGTGTCATGTTTGGGGAGGAATCCTGGGAGAGGCTAGAACCCTAACTTGGAGGAATCATATCTCCTAGAATATAGAGAATATAAGGCTGAAATTGGACATAGTGTACATCAAGAATTTATCTTCAACATGTGAAAGTTTCGACACCTGATCCTACTCCAATATCGAGATATAGTGAATCTACCAAAACTATCAGTTTCAGTATTTTAGGGTTTTTCAGGCTCGGGCTCAAACTAGGGTTTGAATTTCCCAGAGTTTCACCCAACCAAAAATCTTGACCTAAGTCTATAAACTTCGATTTTGATGAGGAGAGAAATCCTATGCCCGGCTCACTCAAAAATTCCTCTTCTGTAAAAATCCCTAATTTCCTGCACCAAAAATTGAAAATGCCCGTAATCAAATTCTGCTTCGACAGAAAGATGCGCCCTTCAATGGAGAATTAGCCTATCCTTCTTTTGTTGATGGATTGTGGAGAGAGACCCAAAAAGTAAGAAGCCCTATCTTCCACAGCTGCATAGTGTCTTCTTCTGAGGTTATATCTGATACCATGTTATATTTTTATCTTTTAAGCTAGCATTATCTTAGGATCTTATTTGAGAGAATAACATGTACAACAGAAATCATAAGAGACAAGAGACACAAAGAATTTTCCTTGGGGAAACCATAAAGGAGAAAACCCCAAAACTTCCTCAGAGATAGAATGAGCACCAATGGCAACAGTAAAACCCAAATACAGAAAAGATGATCTCCACAACTGTTCTCTCTCTTTCTCTCACTTGAGAGAGCTTCTCCTCTCTCACTCATAAGCCCCAGTGAGTGAGTGTGTCTGTAATCAAATAGAGAGTCTCACTCTCTATTTATATTCTTTCATTCACTTCATATTTGAATCTATTATGTAGGCTTGAGTAATCCCAACTCAATTATGTAGGCTCAAGTAACCACAACTGGGGTACTAATGACCCGACTTACATTAAATCACCTAGGGCCGACTTCTCTAGGAAAGTCTAATAACCCTAGTGCCCTGTGGGGACTTTAACCCTTGAACAATAAGGAGGGTTACCCTCTATGACTTTACATGACTTGTTTACATTATTGATTCTCCCGATAGGAACATCGGGGTATGACATGAATCAATTACATTACAGATACTTCTCGAAATAAACATCGAGGTACAATACATAAAATATACAAGTGAATACATTTTGAAGTTACAAATACATCAACAATTAGAACTTATGGTTATTCTTGGTTCTTTCCTGAGCTTCAAATTTCAATTTCTTAATAGATCATATCTACTAGTCAATTAGCTAGATTTGGTTTAGAACTGATAGATCTACTTAGATATGCCTTGATCTACCATTTATGCTTCATTTTTTTGTTGATAGTTATCATTTAGATCAAGTTGTTGAACACTAACATATTCTTTTTTTCCCTATGTCTCATTTTGAAATCTATAGTCGCCACCGCACCTGGGCAGTTTTGAAAGAGCGGTCAATGCAACTTCTTCAGAGCTAATAGGAGGTGCCATCATTGTTATCCAGTGGACAGAGAGCGGTGCCACCACTCTGTTTGTGTTGGCAAAGCGTGGTGCTAGATCAATAACTCTCGGCATTCTACTGTCAACCAACGGTTCCAGGTAGGGTTTCAATCCTAACTTAATTTTGAATTTTAGCATTTGTATTTTGGTTTCTGAATTTTGTTTGGCTTAGTTCTTGATAGTTTGAATTATTAATCAAAATCTGGAAAGTGTGTTAGTCTTGATTGGTTTATACCTTCAAGAACTAGTTTGATTTTGGCTTATGAGATTTTTGTCTAATTGATTTTTGGTTGAAGAAGAAGTTTTTGAAAAGAAAGTGTGTATTTAGATCTCTGAATGTTGCTTAGTCATTTGGAAAGAAAGTAGTGTTACTTTTATTTTCTTCATAGTTTGATTTAAGATTGTTTTCATTTTTTCTTTTTGAAAAAAATGAGAGAAAAATTCTAGGTTTTAAATATAGGTATGAACTGTTAAGGACTTGATTGGTCTCATAGACTTTCAGGTGTTCACATTCTATTTGCTTCTTATATATTCTTGCTCTCAAACAAAAATAAAAAGTGTGTTGTTTTCATCTTGCGTTCATTTTGAAGAAGTTTGAAAAAGTATGGTGTGTTAAGTAGTCATCATAGTCTTTCTTTTCAAAAGACTCTCTTGTCATTTTCCTTTTCAATTTTTTTGCTTTTGAAGTATTTATATTCTTGCAATAGGAATGAAAATATAGTTCTATATTAGTTTGCTTGGGATTTAGTTGTTTTGAATAAGGAGGAACCGAACCTTTATCCCTTCCTTAAAATAGGCCATTTTGCGAAAAGTGAAAGTAAAAAAGATTTGCACAAGCATCTTTGCATGGTTTTACTTTTCAGTACTCACCTCATGCATTCACCTAATCACAAAAGATAAAATCAAGTGCTAGTCTTAGGTTAAAAATTGTGGAAAGGTGTGATAGGTTAGAGACGTGTTCCTGCGTCTTTAAACGTAGGAGCTGTCATTATTTGTCTGCACTGCATCCCGGGGATCATGCGGTTCTTCCACGTATTGCTGGTATATAGAATGGAATTTCATGTACCCTTGAGGTATATATAAAGGTACTTCACATACTCAGTGGTATATAGGAAGGACCCTTCCGAACGTTTGTTCATTAGAAAACACTACTACGGAGTGGATCTCCCGCGTACCTTGTGTATATCGGGATACACTTTTAGGGATCCTGATACCATCTGAGCATAGCTCTTTGACCATCCTATCACCGCAATACAATGAGAAAAACACTCATTGAGATTTATACGCACGTGTCGTCCAGGTATTCAGGTATTCAGGCAATGGTACGGTACCAATCCTCCTTGTCATGTTTTAATGTTGGACCCTACGGTATATCACGAGTTGTGGTGGTTTGATAATCCTGCGAGGATCCTGACTTTTTTACCACTCCTATCACAAGTTTTGATTGTTGCTTTAGCTTGAGTATCATTTGATTTTCCTGAGTAGATAAAGATTTTACTTCTGAGATCAGTTTGACCTTTACAAACTAGTTGATTTCCCGTGAAGAAGGCCTCATCGGTTACAAGTTTTGTCACTTGAACATCCTTTAAATACTACGGCCCAACCTCCCATGGAGCGATATGTCGATACAAATTCCGAAGGAGGTACTGGTCATATGCCTGAATTGGAAGGAGTTCCAGTTACAGAAGGAGGAGGTGAATTCTCTCCTCTTGTCAATGCTCCCATTACTGACTTTGCAGTACCACCTTTAGCGAAGCAACGCTCCTCTCAGAATCCATATTTTGTCGTCCCATCTCTTGATGGAGCTGGGATTAATCAATTTCAGCCTGATGAAATGGTGGCTCGCGTATTTGGACCAAATGCTCCATTTTGGGAAACTGCCCTTGGACAAGCTATCTCTTAGTTTGGTTCTACTAGTACTATAAATGTGTCAACTATGGAGCTAAATCCAAACTTTAGAAGGCCTTCACCCTACCTTTTACCTAGTGATATCTTGGGTAGATCATTGAATGTCCCTTCTAATGTCATTCTAGCGAATGCTCCTTCTACACCCACGGTGGCTAGAATTACCACTCCTGTAGGAGTGCCATAGTCTGTCCAGAATCTGTTGTCAAATCCTCAAATGGGAGGAACTTCTATGCCTCCCATATATTTTTCAAATTTTGGAAGTCAACTAGGGGATCTTATGTACCTATTTTATATAATATTCCACATCCTCCCCGTCCAGCTATTGGACCTAGTGGTCATGTTGGTTATGGTCCTATTGGTCATGTTTCACAACCTCCTACATTAGCTTGGGTTCCTCCTCAACAAACCAATATTGGTATTCAATACCTTAGTGGGGCATAGTACAAATTTTTTTTATATGTCCCTTACCCTGGAGGAGTAAACAATAAGTGGACTCAACCTACTTACGGACCCAAAGCTGGACCTAATCAAGCAAACCGCCATTCATGGGTCAAAATGCTCCCAATTATCAATAGTTTGTTGGGTATTATGCCCAACCTCAACAGACCTTTGGCCTTACTGGGGTAGCCTTACCTTATCAATATTATAATTACCCACAACCCAACTGACAGCTTCCATTTTTCTCTACCTTGGATCTACTGGAGTTATCCAAGTTAATTAATGACCCCATTCAACATGACCCTTTTTGGCCAACATTTTCGATCAAACTACCATCAGACATTCCAAAGTTTAATGGGAAACAGGGAGAACATCCAAAAAACCATGTGATGACTTTCCATTTGTGGTGTTCATATAACTCCCTAATGGCTGACTCCATCCTATTAAGGCTCTTCCAAAGAAAATTGACCAGCATGACCACAGAATGGTACATCGAACTTCCACAACACTCGTTTGTGGATTTCAATTCATTGGAAACTGTTTTCTTATTCATTTCTAGTTACCCATTCGATATGAAATTGGTAAAGACCTTTTGACCTCTCTTCGAAAAAATACCTCTACTCACATATCCGATCATATACATGAGTGGAGGAGACATAGAAGGTTAATCAAAGCTCCTATTCTAGATCAACTGTTGGCTATCTAGTTTATGAAATCCTTATTGCCTCCTATTGCACGTGATGTGTCTATGAGCGGTGTTGTCACATAAGAGCATGCCATTAGTCGGGCTCAATATTTGGACTTAGTTTATTCTCTATCTAGGAATTTATATGATTTTATTTCCAATGCTCCTCATCACAGCACCGATCCTGCCAAGTCACCCGCAGAGACTCCTGTAGATGGCGTTGCTAGTTCAATCTAACCTTCATCCACAACTAACCTTGCTAAAATGCATAGTAATTCTACTACAACTTCTTCCACTCCTACTGTTTCCAATGAGGTGAATGCAATCTAGTCTTCGCAAACACCTAGTAATAAGAAGAAAGGAAAAGGTAAAAACAAAACACCTAGAAACCAACAGGAGAATACCAAAGCTGAGACTCCAGAGAATGATACAAAACCTAAAAGGAAGGCTAAGTATCCATGTTGTTTTTGTGGATATGATCATTTCATGATGGAGTGTCCTTGTCGTGAAGATATCAATAAGTTTTTGAAAAATAACCCCACACCAGCAGTGTTAACCAGCCCCTTCCAGTCCCAATAGCAATTAGTAGATTACACATCTTTACATGGTACCTCTTCCTCTACTGAGGAAACCATAATGATGTCCACTGAGACCATTGCGATGACCACTAGAATGTTTGGGTACACAGGGTACTCCCAAAATACCGAACACCTTCAACAACCGCTTCACACAAATAGATCACAGATCAACACATCGATGTTTGTCACGTGGTTAAAACCCTCGAGAGGGAAACATTCCATGACCCCAGCCAAATAGCTACTTGGAGGAATTTATTATGCAAAATAAAGAAAGTTACACGAGCTTCTGAAAATTGATCAACTAGCCAAGGACCCTCTATGCTCTTTAAATAGAGATCATAGACCAATTGGGTGTTAAGCCACAGATCAATGGTAGGTATGATATAAGAGAAGTTGAATCGTCGGATCACTCTATGTTTAGAACATATCGTGACCGTCGAATTAGAATATTTACAAATGCATACTAAAGAAACACACTTTTACCTAACAGATATATTACACAAGTTGATCTTAACTAACTCCTAAGTGTCTAAA
>LPNX010897992.1:416897-462598 GCA_001517045.1 Pseudotsuga menziesii
GCGTTGATGTAGAATTGGATATTTGGCAATCTTAATGGCACTTTGATTGTCGCACGAAAGTGGAGTAGGCTGCTGCTGCTCGAATCCAAACTCTGAAAGGATTTGTTGAAGCCATAAATCTTCTTGACTGGCATTAACTACGGCTCGATATTCTACTTCTGCTGAAGAAAGAGCAAGAGATTGTTGTTTCTTACAAGCCCAAGTGACAGGTCCAGATCCCAGACTGAAAACATAACATGTAGTAGAATTTCGATCATCAGGATCATCGGCCTAATCTAAATCAGTGAAAACAACCAACAAAGGTTTCCCCCCTGTACTTTAATGAATCCCAAACTGAATTGTACCTCGAATATATTGAAGTATTCTTTTTGCTACTTTCCAGTGACTTTCATGAGGAGTTTGCATATAACGAGCAACACGACCAATGGCAAAGGAAAGGTCAGGATGGGAATGAGTCAAGTATAAAAGGCTACCAACAAGCTGACGATACAAGGTGGCATCTACTTCAGGGGAAGTACAAGTGGCAAAAAGTTTGACTCTAGACTGGAAGGGAGAAGGGGTTGGTTTACAATCTTCCATGTGGAAGCGACGAAGAAGGTCACAAGCATACTTAGACTGGGAAAGAAAGATTTCTTCTTTGGTTTACAAGACTTGGATACCAAGAAAATAATGCAAATGTCCTAAGTCTGACATTTCAAAATTTTGCTTAAGGTTTCATTGTAGTCAATCCCTTCAACTTGGGAAAAAACTTTGGCAACTAACCTTGCCTTACTAGTCTTTCAACACTTCCATCTTATGCATACTTAGTTCTATAGACCCATTTACATCTGACAAGTTTTCATCCTTTTGGAAGAGGAACAAGATCCTAAGTATTGTTCGCCATTAAGGAACGGTATTCTTCATCCATAGCTGCATCCCAATCTGGATTTCCTGAAGCTTCTGCAAAAGTTTCTGGATCATGATTCTCAAAAACTTGAGCCAAAAGAAAAGAGGCTTGCTAAAACTGAGAATGTGTTCGACGTTGATCTCTAGGATCATCGGCAATATCACCAGCTGCTTCACATGTTAAATGGACCCATTGAGGAAGTATTGGTGCTGGTGTAATTGGAGGAACATGAGTAGGCGGAGGTGGATTTTCATCCTCAATGTCATCATCAGAAACTGGAGTTGGAAATTTGTCAAGGAAGTTGGAAGAAGAAGAAGAAGAAGGCACAATCGTCGAATCAGGCTCGCAGGCCAAAGATGGCACACCCGCCAAGTTAGGCTCGTAGGCCAAGAGATTTTCATCAAATTTAATATCTCTTATAATGATTATATCATGTGAATGGGGCTGAAGAAGTATAACCTTTTACATCTTCAGAATATCCAACAAATATGCACTTTTCACTTTTAGGCTGCAATGCTTTCCGTTTTTCATCCGGAATGTGAGCCCATGCTTCACAACCAAACACACGAAAGTGACTTACATCTAGTTTAATTTTACTCCATGCTTCTTCCGGTGTTATACCTTGTAAAACTTTAGTGGGTGTGCGATTAACTATGTAATTTGCACAATTTATGGCCTCAGCCCAATATTCAAGACTTAGTCCCTTAGAGTGGATCATACAATTAGACATTTCTTTTAAAGTGCGGTTCTTCCGTTCAACTACACCATTTTGTTGTGGTGTATATGGAATAATGTGTTGTTGTTGGATTCCTTATTCAGTACAGAAAGTAGTGAACTTGTTGTTAACATATTCTCCCCCATTGTCAAATCTTAACTTAATAATTTGATGAACAGATTGTTTTTCAACAAGGGCCTTGTAGGCCAAGAACATGTTAAATACTTCGCTCTTAAGTTTTAAGAAGTAAACTAAAGTACGTATGGAGTAGTCATCAATGAAAGTGAAGAAATATTTGAGACCAGAAAAGGAAGCAGATGGAAGAGGACCACACAGGTCACTATGCACAAGCTCCAAAGGAACCGAGGCGTGCCAAGAGGCACGTTTGTCAAAACTGTCCCGATGATGTTTTTCGAGTACACAACCGGAACAAACACCATCCTTGCAAGATACCATTGGAAGATCAATCACCATATTGTCTTTACATAGTTGTTGCAATGAGCAATAATTTAAGTGACCAAATCGCTCATGCCAAAGTTTGCTCAAGTTATCACTATGAGCAAAAAAAACTGAAGGAAAAGGTGATGACCCAAAGTTGTTAAATTTGTGCAACCTGGTAATATCATCAACAGTTCCAGTAGTAAGGACATTTTGAGGATTTTTAAAATCCTTGATTACAACTTGGTGAGGTGTAAACGTCATAGTTTTACCTTCACCCGAATGAGTAATTTGATAGACTGATAACAGATTGCAGGAAATTTTTGGAACACAGTACATCACTGAAATGACCATTTTCTACTGGAACTGTTCCAGATCCTACAACACTTAGATATCTATCATCATCAACAAATATTTGTTTGGTGTTACATTCATGCACAGTAGAAAAGATAGCTTGATCCTTAGCCATATGATAATATGCTCCATAATCAATGAGCCATTCATTTGAAGTAGAAGAAGAAGATACAGTATAAGAGTAACCAGAAGCACAAAGTGCATGTCCATGAGAGTTAGATTCTGAAGACGAATATAGGCTGATGTGGTACTTCTTCATTGCTGCTTCCAAGGATGCCATCTTCTTGAAACACTTAGATTCATCATGATTATATTTCCCACAAAAATTGCAATGACGCTCAGTCTTCTTTCCTTTTGGCTTGGATCCTTTGTCTTGTTTTAAAGAAGGAGCTAACTGAGAGGGTTTGGGACCCTTATTGTTTGGCTTATTATTGCGAGAATTATGTTTCTTGGGAGGCTTGGACTTTTCTTTCTGTTGGGACAATAAGGCTTTCCCAGATGTATCTACATTGTTAATTATTCCAAGATGAATGAGCTTATCTTGCTCTCTAATTAAGGAATCACAAGAGGATTCAAGACTAGGCTCTTGATAGCTAGCTGCAGTCAAGGATTCTTTCATGGAGTAGAATGTAGATACAAAAACAGAATATGCAGGTCCAAGTTTGGAAAGAATACGATAAATACATTGTTTGTCTTCTTTCTTAATCTTGCATTCTGCACATAAGAGTCTAAGAGTTTTATACTTAGATAAATAGTCTTGAATGCATGAAAAATCATTTGGATTCAAGGAAAGCAACTCATTCTCAAGTTGATGACCTCGAATTTTATTGTGTTTACCAAACACAAATTCCAACTTTTTCCAAGCTTTATCAGGTTCATCAATTCCAGATATGTGGAATCGCAAATCAGTAGAGATTTACATCCCAATCAATCCACGAGATTCATCGCATCTATTTGCCCATTTAATTTTCTTATCATCATCAGTGAGTTCTATTTCTTTCCCTGAGGTTATCCTGAAAAGTCCCCTACTTCGTAGAACATCCTCCATACGAGATTTCCATGAGAAATAGTTAGAACTTGTAAGTATAATATCATAAGGGGCGGCCATACTATAAAATAATGGTTGAAAAAACAGAAACTAACTATCTTTTTGCAAAGAGCTCGAAAAAATATGCGGTTTTAAAAAAAAACGGCACTAAAAACTGATTTTGGATGATGAAGTTATGCTTGATCAAAGAAAATGTTGAAGATGTCCCAATAGTGACGTGGCAGAGATTAACTTGACCAACTAAAAAAAAACCCTCATCTTCCCAAGATCAACCTTTGACAATCACTTTACAATAAATTTGCTTTGAAGTGAATCACTTTTGTAGAATAAGTGAGGTTCACTTTTACAATAATGTTCCTTTTAAATAGTGTGGCAATAAATTAAAAGACTTAAGTGACTCACTTTTTATTTTATTTTATTTATGTGAGATGCACTTTTACAATAAAGTAACTTGAAAATAGAAATTGCATGCACTAAAAAATAGCTTAATAAGACTTGAACTCAATACCTATTAAGGAATAAAACAACTTTGGACTAAGTGAGCTAAGTTTAAAAGGTACGTAAAATAATGGAAAGAGGAAGGGCACTTTTTGTTTTTTTTACTCTTCTCTCTCATTCTTCGTGCTTTTTTTTTCTCTGTCTGCAAATCACAAAAAAATCGAAAAACAAAAACAATTTTTTTTTCTTCCACACAATGGGGTTAGATCTTGGTTAGCTTACCCAGAAAGTCTACATTTTCAAGTTTTCTCGCTGTTTCTGATTTGTTGTGATCGCACAAGGTGCACGACAAAGAGCATACGTATCCGAGAAGATAAGAAAAAACTTTTCCTTACTGTTTCTGATTCACCGCGATCACGCAAGGTGCACGGCAAAGAGCATACGCAGTCAGGGAAGGCAACAGTCCAAGACTTAAAAAAAAAAGATCTAATAATAAAAATGATAAGATATGAGAGATTTAAAAAAACAAATCCGTCACTGTAACATTATTCCTTCAGATTTACAGAAATGGGTGTTTCTGGAACAATCGAAAACCGTTTTCAATGAAACGAAAACTATTTCTCAATGGAAACGGCGCTCCAAATGCAATTGAATAGCTCCCACAACCCAAAAAAGCACAGAAAATATAGAACCAAAAACTCTTTCAAAGTTTCGGCAACACCGGTTCCAGATCTAGATCAAAACCGAAAGTGGCTGTTCATAAAAGCTCTGATACCATGTTCAGGTACACAGGGTACTCCCAAAATACTGAACACCTTCAGCAACCACTTCACACAAATAGATCATAGATCAACACACCGATGTTTGCCACGTGGTTAAAACCCTCGAGAGGGAAACAGTCCACTACCCCAACCAAATAGCTACTTGGAGCAATTTATTATGCAAAAGAAAGAAAGTTACATGAGCTTCTCATAATCAATCAACTAGCCAAGGAACCTCTATGCTCTTTAATTAGAGATCATAGACCAATCGGGTGTTAAGCCACGGATCAATGGTAGGTATGATCTAAGAGAAGTTGAATCGTCGGATTACTCTATGTTTAGAACATATCGTGACCGTCAGATTACAATATTTACAAATGCATACTAATGAAACACACTTTTACCTAACGGATATATTACACAAGTTGATCTTAACTAATTCCTAAGTGTCTAAATATCCTAACATAGAAATCAAACATATGATAAAACCCCTGAGAAGAAAGATGAAGGTGCGTCTTGCAAGAAGACTTCTCTCGTCAAGCCTTCTCCTTCACATCCTTCAAATGGTCCTCTCACTATAGACAAACCTAGTTTTGATACAATCTTGCGCCCTCCTAAGAGTTCAATCTGTAAAAATGTTTTCAATCCTAGTGCTCGAGCTGCTCAATTCTACAACGTTGTTGAGGATTTATCCCAAGCACCTTGTTCCATGTCCATGCTGGAAGTACTCCAAAATTTCCTTGCACAATAGAATAATTTGTTGTCAGCCCTAGGGGCCATAGATCCTGAGAATTCCATCATGATCACTTTTAATGTGGAGAATTATAAATCAAGATTATCCCATCAACTTGCGAATAGAGTGGTGGGTAGGAAGGTTCATCGAACTGTATTGGACGAAGGAGATTCCACTTGATTCTTATCTATTTCCAACATGTTGGAAAGCCATTGGTTCTCCTAAACTTAGTAAGTCACCAACCACTTTGAAATCTTTCGATGTGCGAGGTTTCCAACCTCATGGCTTGCTACCAGATTTATCCATCGAATTGGGGGGCAAGACCATTTCTATCCAAGTATAGGTGGTCGATGCTCCCTTGGATTACAACCTCTTATTTGGAAGGAATTGGTTCTATGCCATGATAGTTGTTGCATCGTCAATTTTCCACACGCTTCGATTTCCGTATCAAGGGAAAATTGTAACGATCAATCAACTCGATTACCGTTCGCCCGATATCATCGCTACTACAACAAATAATGTTCCTATGTTAGGGTATTCCTCTCCTCCCTCAATCTATAGGGGTTGGAATTTTGAAAGAATCATCCCTCATGGGAGTCTTTCCATCTACTGTTGCCCCTCCCAGTGCGAAGATTTCCATGGTAAACATGATATTGTCCACGACTGGGGGCGCATCTAAAGGCAAAGAGGTTGCTGAATTGCCTTCTCTGAGTTCACACGAAGGCCTATATGATGACTGTTAACCCAAAAAAATCCTCCAATGAGCTCTACATGACCTACACCACCTAAAGACATCCATGCACAACCCTCATTTGACCCCCACACCCTCAGAAAGGCTCAAAAATATGAAAAAGGGCGTAAAAACCCCTAAAAAGAGCCAAAATAGCTCTCATAGGGGCTAAAACCTCCAAAAAGGGGCTAAAACCCCTCAAAGGAGCTTAAAACCCCCAAAGGAGCTAAGAATTGGGTGAAAGGGGCTAAAAGCCCAAAAAAGAGGTTAAAGTCCTAACCAGGGGCTTAAAACCCTAAATCTCTAGAAAAAGCTATAAATAGAGGGGTGGGGGTCACTCTCAACTCACTCCTCTCCCTATCGTTATGCTTCCCGTGTGAGTGCCTTGAGACCATTTGCCTCTCAAGCCATTCACCCTCCCTCTCCTCCATTTCTCCATTGAGCCAAAGCTCCCATTCCATTGAGAGGTGCTCCCAAAGCTAGGGCATGGTGGCCCATTTCCATCCAGAGAAGATATATTTATGTTTTGTTTCTTTTATGTTGTAGTTTTCTGACATAGTTTGCTTATAGGTTTGTTGCTTAATGTTTTGCTGCATGTTTCCATTGATTACTTGCAACTCTTTTGTTTTCTAATAGTTTCTTGCAGGGTTCCTACAACTTGGCCCTAATCTCTGTTTGCAGGTTTTCTTTCTTTTTCATTCCATCCTCACAGGAACCCTACCCTTCCGTCCTATAGACGGAAGGGAGCTGTTCCTGCCTGTAGAAAGGGTGAAATCCCTACTACAGAACTGGCGACCATACTAGGTCGATCCCATAGGATCCTTGGATTTAATTTTTGTGTTTCAGTTTTTATTTGCCCTAGTTTAGTTTTCTTTCAAATCTAGATTAGATCTGTCTTTTTATGCATTTTAATTCATAGCCGAGCCTCCTTAAGGCCAAACTGAGCCAATTCGGCCATAGTACAGGTTACTGTCGACCGGTCCTGGCCTGGGCTTGAAAAAATTTCATCTTTTGGACCAAGTCGCTCTTATCGGGATGAAAGGTGCGACCAGGTCACTCATTCAGGTCCGAAAGGTGAGACTTCCTCCCAGAAATTAGATCGTTCATGTCTGTAGTTTCTAAGTGACCCCCTCTCAGAAAGAAGATCGCTTTTGTTTGCAGTTTCTGAGCGACCCCCTCCCCTAATTTGGGGAAAATTTGACTACCCCCTCGCCACATTTCCCCTGAAAAGAGTGATCTGTCTCTCAAATTCAGATTTTTAAGTTATTTGGACTGTCAGTGTGGCTCAACCGCCTCTGTCTAGCCATCTGTGTTTGTTTCATTTCAATCTGTGTAAATCACTGTTAAATCAAATGGTTAATGGTTTAAAGAATCTGATTAAAGCTTGAACAAAATTACTATAGGTTAAGTTTCAATTCTTAATTTGAAATTAATTTCTTTCCTAGCCCTTCCTCCTCTACCCAGTCATCACCCTTCAGGGTATTCTGGGATAAGACAAAGGGTGAAGCTCGTATAGTAATAAGCACTTCATCTGCAATTTTTCGAGACCACTAAAAACATGTGACTTTGAAGGTAGAGGGGGTGGAGACCGATGGGGGTTTCACGGTGTTCGCATCCTCCCTATTGACCGGCCTTGCATCCGGAGAGTGACCTAAGGATCTATGGATGGGATTAGTCCCATTATGTTGAGAGTCAAACACTCTTTCCTGGTTGAACAGAAGTACAGGTGTAAGGCAGTCACCTAGTTAGGCTACCATAGTTCAGATTCAGGTATGGCATGTGTTTAATTTTCTGTTTACAATATACTGCTTTTATCAACAATTTACCCAAGTTATGAATTCTGCAATAAACCAAAAAATATTTGCGAAATATTCATAAAACATATAAGCAGCCACCAAAGGTAACAGAAATACAAAATCCATGCACACAAACAATACCACATAAAACAACCAAACTCAGTTCATGACGATGAGCTAGCCATTAAAATTTATAATTTACACTAATTCAAACACTTACAGTCTTTGAGGACATAAGTCCCTGACTGCCTTAACCATGGAAAGTACTTGGGCTCAGCCCAGAAACTCATTGTGAGGAGTACCACGGGAACCCCAAAGTAGCTGGCCACTGAGAGGAATTGCCAAGTGAAATGGGCAACGACCCCCACCGATTGACTAGCACTCCCATGAGGAAAAATCCGAGTGCTGTCTCCTGGAAGTCTTGGTGGCTGAGTGACCACCTAAAAGCCAATAGGAAGCCATTAAAACCGGGGTCCAAAACGTCACTACCATATTTCACCACTTGACATACCAACAAGACACAATTGATCCCCCACGTTCTTCCTTACGTCTGAGAGGTGATCCACCACAGTTTGGGTCCTTGAACCAACACCGTCGAGACCATTCTTGATAACCCTCTACACCATCAAAAGGCCACACAACCTCTGATTCAGACTCATAATCATACCAATATGAGCCAGATCTACACACTGTACCATCTAGCCCCATGGCTGGTGCAAACTTGGATCCATTTTCTGGCTTGGTGATTGGCAGTGGACCCACATCCATACCCCACACCACCACCAACACCCCTTCTAGAGGTCCCAGCACCATCATGCAGACTGTCATAAGTCAGCTCCCTCCACCCATACTTACCAATCAAACTTTCCCACCTGTCACACATGGGGGCATTGACCCTTCCACTCACACAGTTTCATTTACCACACCTGGGGGTGGTGGACCATCAACAACTGTGCCACAAGTACCCCCAGTCATGCACATGCATCATGTCCTTGCAAACCCCACCACCATTGCTACCCCATCACACATCAACCTTGGGTCAAACCTTCCTTTCATGGCACGCCTCAACCTGCCTGACTTGGCTCGGTTAACAAATGACCCTATCTGCCATCAAACCTTCTGGACTCCCATGCCAACCAAACTCCCCTTAGACATTCCCAAGTTTGAAGGGAAGGTAGTGGAGTGCCCCCAAAACCATATCATGACGTTTCACCTATGGTGCTCATCAAATAGTATCGTAGACGATTCGATCAGACTCAGACTATTCCAACGCACCCTCACAAGTGCTGCAGCCAAGTGGTACATTGAGCTACCACAAGCCAAGTATCCAGATTTCAACTCCTTGGCCTTTATGTTCCTGCAATATTTACAACTCCCCGTCATATATGATGAAGGAGTGGAAATATTGCTATCTTGCCGCCAGAACACTGCGACCCACATCACCGACCACATCCATGAGTGGAGGCGACGTTGCAACATGTGCAAGATCAAGCTTGATGACAGGATCTTCCTGGACTAGTTCTTGAAAACCTTGCTGCCACCTATAGCCAAGGATGTCACCTATGAACGTCCCCAAACAAAGGAAGAGGCCATCTTGAAGGCTCAACAGTTTGACCTCATCTACGCACAGTCTGGATACCTTTACACTGTCATTCTAGATGCTCCCTGTGTAGGCACCTCCTACTAGGATGCACCAGGGGCATCCCATGCCGCAGATGGCATCATAGGTTCTATCTCCCACCAACCATAGCACCGTCCGACACCACCTGCAATACCACCACAACCAAGCAACACCCCCAGTGTTTCCTACCAAAACCAAACTCTGGACTATGCAAGAATGATGTCCCAGTCTGGAGCTACAACTTCTTATGCACAACCTGCACCACTGCAGCAGGCCCAGGCATTAGCTTGGCCGACACAACAATATACAAGACAAATGCCCACATTTGTGGCACCTTCAGCCCCCAAACTCTACTATGCACCACCTATGAAAGTCGCTCAAACCCCCGCCCCCACTTCGCCAGAACCTTTAGGATAGGTGTTTGCACAGCAAAACCGTCCCAACCATCCAGCCCGCAATAAACAACAAGGGAAAGCCAGAAATAACTGAGCCCGGAACCAAGGAAACAACCAACCGCAGGGAGGTGGTCAACAACCAAACCCTCCCAACAATGCCGGGGCAAACTAGCCAGCCCAAAATCCTCAGCAACTAAACGCACCTAGACGCAACGCTCCGTTGCACACAAATCATCCATGCAAGTTGTGTGAGGTCTATGTGCACTATACACATGAATGCCCCTTCATGGGTCATGCCAAGCAAGCCATTCACAATGAGGTTCAACATGCTACCAATACGGCATCCCCAATTCAACCCAGCCCAACACCACCACGGCCTCCACCTATGGTCCTCCAAAACCCATTGCCAGTCCAAGGATTGATAGCAACTGCACCTGCTCCCCAACCCAATACCAACACCCTGGGGGCACCTCCGATAGTAGAAACAGGTGTTCACCACCTGCTAGCCATGACAACTGAAGAGGTCAATTTACAGACCAGATGAAATCAGTACGGAACTAACACCAAACCCGCTGACACATCAGCGACATCTATGTCCAAAACAACCAATGCACCTCTTCATCAACCCCCTTTTCCTTTACGCCCCCCCATACGATGGGTTGCCAAAAACGTCATGGCTAGAGTTGCTGTAAGCTACAACATCGTGGATGATTTGGCCCAAACACCTACGGCCATGTTCGCTCTTGAGGTACTCAAAACTTGCCCAACACAGCGGAAAGCCTTACTAGCCACCCTTGGTGCTGTAGACGCCTTCGACTCCAAGTTGATCACATTCGACACGAAGAACAGAGAACTGCAGATTCCATCAACCATTGCCTTCCAAATCCCGGTATCCATTCAGAATCTCGTCGTGCATCGATGCATAGTAGACGAGGGGGCATCCACGTGCGTTATGTCTACCTTAGTCTAGCAGAAGCTTGGATCCCCAATTCTGCAACCATCCTCTACTACTCTGCGGGCTTATGATGGCCACCCCACTAAATCCCAAGGATTCCTCCCACACGCTCCCATCACATTGGTCGGGAAAACAATACTGATTGACATAGAGGTTGTCAATGCTCAGTTGGACTATAACCTTCTCCTCGAAAGAGGTTATATGTACGCCATGGGAGTCGTAGCATCAACTGTTTTCCATCTCATGATGTTCCCTCACGAATGGAAAATCATGATGGTTGACCAATTGACTTATCACGATCCGTAAGGGCTGACTGCACTCACCAATGTTATCCCTATGATCAACACCATTGATCTGCAAGGGCTAACCGCACCCGCCAGTGTTATCCCTGCGGTCAACACTGGTTGACAATGTGGGCCCTGGGTTGTTTGCCATGTTGAGCCTCATTTTGTTATCATTTTTGGCATCAAAATAACACATTTAAATGCATATTTTTATTATATTTCATGTATTTTATGTCATGTAGATAGTTATTTAGCATGAGGTAAGAATAAATTTGATGTTTACGCAACTTTGTTTATTAACATTATTTTTACAACTTTATTGACTTAAATTTCTATTATTTAAAGCATATTTGATATATTAATTGATTTACATATTTGTTTGCAGATTTCATAATCCTTTTGGGATAAATTTATAAACAAAATGCATTCAGCTTACCATTCAGCCTGATCTGTGCAATTTCTATGCAACTGCGTGTCCAGCTCATCACACAGCTCGCTGTTCATCTTTTCATCCAGCTCGTTAATCAGGCTGTGCGCTGTCCATAACCAATTTTAGGCATTTAATGTTGAAACAGTTCTGCAAATGACCTGCTATCCACGTATTTGATCATTGAAGAAGCTCTTGACCTACGATCGCCATCACGTTGCTTATCACCCACGTGTTCAAAGGGAAGAATGACTCCAGTCTAGAAGGATCGATCGTGGCCTCCTCTGCTTCACCTCCAAATTATTACTAGTATGCGCGCTTTGAAGAATGGAATGACTTGCCCACCGTGTGCTCTTATTTGTTCAACACCACATCATCAGTTGCGCTAAGGAAGGGACTGCATGCCACATCACACACATTGAGGAGATATGTTCACGTTGAAGAAGGAGCTCTCATCCTAGAGACTCGCTACTGTGTATTCTTGGCTGCCCAACACGTCGCCATCAACCACGCTAGAGAGGGGGCCTGCATACCACATTCACATTGAAGAAAACCAGAATTACGCCAAAGAACGAACCAGACTATGCGTTGGCCTGTAAACAGTTAATGTTCATTATAATCAACTAAATTTAGAGAGCAGCCGATCACTAAAGGGTCGAATTGCTCATCTCTTGTATCTGCTATATATACCAGCCTCTTTTTGAGAGTTGGGGGAGAGAGTAGACAGTTCCAGTTTTATGCATGGAATTTGTTCCTAAGCACACTGTAACTTCGTTCCATATTCTAAATAAAAGTGTGTACATTATGATGTTCATGGTCGTGTTTTCATAGGCGTTAGACATGCATCCCCTGTTTGCTGAGAGGGCCCCTCAACAACCAGTGGCTTCCATGTATGTGTTTTTGTTATTTTCTCTTTTACAGATAAGTAGTTTTGTTTTAATTTTTTCATGTGATTATGTTACTATAATTTTCCATTTATTTACTTTCTGTGATATATGTTTGTCGTAGTTAATGTGATTTACATTATGCTGTTAATGTAGTCTTTGCCTATAGAATTAGAGTGGCCGGTCACGTGTAGTTTGTTTTCAGTTTTCCTTTCAGTCTTTGCTTTCAGTTAAATGCTTAATGTTATATTTACAGATAGATAAAATTTAGTTAGCCTTAGGTCTGATTTGTAGTTAGAATTGGTTTTGTTAACTTTTGTTTAAATATAGATTAATTCAACAATGTTTCAGTTTGTTTTATTTTATAATAGAAACAATCTCTTCATACCCATAGATTAGTAATCCCTTTTGATTATTTTAATTATTAATTAGGTTTAAATTATGTCCTTTATGCATTTTATTTTCATATGCACAAAATCAGCTCATAATTAAACCATTTAGGTCTATTTTTATTATTGTCTATATACAACCTCTCATTCGGACCGTGTGTTTGGATTGTCAGTCGGACCTTCCTTCCAGACTGTCGTCCAGCCTTCCATCCGACCTTTAGTGTTCTTAGTTTATTTTTTAACCTATTTTCAGTTTTATTTTTTGGATTTTTGAATTCTGTTATGTTTTGGTAATTATGTAATAGTTACATCAGCCTCTAGGACCTTAGGTTAGATTATTTTAAAAGTACTTAATAAAAACCCTTTTTGTATTTCTTTTCAATCAAAGCATGTTTTTGAATTATGATTTGATTTGCTTCTTTTGTCTTTGATTTCCTCATCGCTGTAATATCTGATAATTGTATCTTTGGTTTAGTTTAATTCACTGTTGTTTATATTGAATTTAGGGTTAGACATGTTAAATATACCAATACTTTTTAGATTGATAGTAGCATATGATTTATTCCTTTAATTGTATGTTTACTAAAAACGCTTATAGGCTAAAGAATTAGAGAAGTCTTCTTAATTAAGTTTTCTACTTGCTTCTTTATTTTTTTTTCTACTTATTCATAAATTAGATCTTTCTCAATTTCTCAATTGTTTATGAAAATTTTCCGATTCTTAGATTAAGAAGAAGAAGAGTTAATTAATGAATAGTCTGATATTATCCTAGTATGATGTTTTGCTTTAATCACATTAATAATTAAAATTTTAGGAGTTTGACTCGGTTTTTCATTTTGAAATATTTTTCAATCTTTTGTTTATTAAAGTATTTCTACAATGCCCTAGGAACCACTCTACCTTCTCATATATTTTGTAGCAACTCTAATCCTACCAACCTCGGTTGATAATTAAATATTAGGTGTATTTAATATAGTAGAAAACACCCAAAAATTTTGGCGCCATCGCCGGGGAGTTGTTTTGTAAGGTAGAAAAAATAGAATTTGCTTATGAGGTTTAGTGATAGGTTGGTGGCAGGGAGTGGTAAGACGAGA
This sequence comes from Pseudotsuga menziesii, assembly GCA_001517045.1. Lineage (NCBI taxonomy): Eukaryota > Viridiplantae > Streptophyta > Pinopsida > Pinales > Pinaceae > Pseudotsuga > Pseudotsuga menziesii. The sequence goes on from LPNX010897992.1 coordinate 430,846, forward strand.
GGTAAGAACCTGCGCATTTGTTATAACAGGTGCCCCAAACCCAACAGTAGCAGTAGTCTAGGTTTTCCTTTAGTTTTTCATGAACGGAGTCTAGATAGATAAGGTTTCCTTTACGTTACACAGCAAGGGGGAGGGGGAAACGATAAGACGCAAAGACGAATTCACTACGGAATTTCCATAATGTGACAGCCTGACGCATCCACTTTAGTGGGTTGCCCCAAAGCCTTGTTGTTCCTTTTTTCGCATAAGTTTGTTTACTTTACGTAAAGTTTGATTTATTTCCCTAAGTGTACTTTTCTTTTCACAGACGTAGATAGTTTACTTTTTCATAAGTTTAATTTGATGTACATGTTTTACTTTCGTACAATTTACTCATATGCGAGTGTAGGACTTATTTTACAATTAAATCACTTAGTGGTGTTGTAAGTGCCACCCATCCTACTAACAAACTAACAGGAATATTTGAAAGGGGAGCTTTAAGATAACACATGAAAAACTATTTATAGTGTGGGAAGATATCCATTTTTCCAAATTTTCACAGACTAGAGAATGAAGACCCCGATGAATTTTTATTTCAATTGGAAATACTTTGTAGAGCATATAATGTTCAAAATCTGAATTTTTTTCCTCTTACTTTGAAAGGAGCAGCCCTCTGATGGTTCATAAGCCTAGGTGGTAATTGAATTCAAACTTGGGAATACATGAAATATATGTTCTTGAAAAGGTACCAAGATTATTGTAGGGTCAATGAAGGAATTTTCGAAATAACACAGAAGAAGAAACTTTGGAAAATTATGTCGAACGCTTTCAATACAACCTTCAAAGATCAAAACTAAGACAGTCAGGAAAGGATACCTTGAAAATACTTTTACTCAAAGGCATAAGAAATGCATATTTAGAAATTTTAATTCTGATGGGGACAGGTGACGTATTTCAGTTATCATATGATACTGTTTGTGAATTATGTAGAAGGTATTCAAGATTAGTAAAAATATACCCTCTTCTCACCCTCATCTTAACCCTGTCAACCTTGTTCACAAATCCTTTCTGTCCCATCTGATGATCATAGGGATACTCTCTCTTATGATGCAACGCTTCTTGTTCTACAAGATTTTCAACAATATTCCATTTTCTAGGCAGGATCAACCACACAAGCTAGTCAATTACACCTGCCACAATTACCTTCTCATAAATCTACTCTATGCCCTACACACATTCCTGTTCATTCCAGTCCACATTCTAACAACAATAAAGCAGTAAAATATGCTTACAGTGTTGAACTGCAACATTTATCCACCTTACCTACCTCACCAACATTATTGCAAAAAATTCATACGAGATTTGGAGAGGTTATAGATCAAGGGATTGTAAAGACTACGAAAGAAAGTGAAGTTTCTACTTGGCCTTTTCCATAAGAAGACAAGATCAACCTGGAATGCCTCTCATTCGACGAGGGAGGGACATTAGAACCTGAATATTCCCTGTCACCAAACTTAGATTCTTTATACATCCTAGAGTTCAATGAAAGATCTTGTGACATAACAAATGAAGAAGAAAACATAGAATACATAAGTCACATTGAAATATGGTTCCAAGAGGGAACCAAGCCATGGTACCATCCTCTTCTTCAATGTTTATTGCTGCTAAATCAAACAGCTCGGTTGATTCTTCATATCCCGGTAATCATTGTAATATTTTTCTTATATGTGGATAAAGGTATATTTCTAATTTTGCTTCGAACATGGTTACATTGGAAGAATTCATATACTTAAATTGTTTTCTCTCTTTTTAGTAGAATAGGATATTATGTAAATATATTTTTGTTTTATTAAATAAATAAGAGTTACTACAAGTGACTCTTTTTCTTTCCATAATGTTATATATGTTTTTATAAATAAATATGAATCATCCAACAAGTGGTTTTGCAGTCTGATTACAAGAATTTTATCTATAAGCAGCTCATGGAGTATTATCTGAAAGACAATTTATGATCGTAAGATATCTTAAACCTTTCTTAAAAATTACAACTTATAGTGATAATTAAAAACAATTATGTGTACATCATTCTTAACCGTTCCTTTTATGATTCAGATAGTTTTTGATATTTTTATTCAGACATGTATATTTCTGATTTTGTATTTTAAACAGTTGCGTGATACGACTTACTGTCATTATTATCTTTTTCAAATCTTACTCCATGCCTATAGGATTACTAGTTCATTCTATCCGTATTATCAAAACTTGTCTCTTGAGTATCTTTGTGTGATAACTCGATAGTAGGTGGAATTTTTTCCTATGGGGAACATTATTTGTATTTTACGAAGAAGAAGGGTTATAAGGTCAAAGAACAACTTTAAGTTATTCTCTTTTGACACGATCTATGATTAAGGCCATTATGAAAATTACTTATAAGTTTTTGCAAAATTGAATTATGTGTTTTAGCAGGGCTTAGCATGCTCTAGTACCAATCGGATTCCATATACTTAATATCATTATACAAGGCTAACCCATCGGGGTACTGAATAGGCCTGCTGGCAGCAGGTCAATGCTAAGTAAAAACTTAAAACAAGGAAGCTCAATAAATGCAAGTAAACCTGTCGGGATACTGAACAGGCTCGCTGGCAGCAGGACTATGCTTGCATGGTACCAAGATAAACTCGTCAGGGTACTGAATAGGCCTGCTGGAAGTGGGGCAATATTGAGTAAAAGAGATCTGGTTAATGCACTACTATGCACATGATTTAGAGAATAATGATAAATATGAAGAATTTTTTTTTTCTCTCAAAATTTTATTTGAAGGCCGATTGTTTTTGATGTCATTTGAGAATCCCTTTAAGTTGGGATTGGACCTAGCCATCTAATTCAACAAATACCTAGGATGTCATTCTCCTAGAAATGGGACCCATAGCTATAAAATCTCACACACTCCGAGGTAAACTCAAAATATCTTATGATGACAAGATATCTTTAAAATAAGGCACGGATGACTAACTTTTCCTATGTCATGCTTTTAGTTATCTTATCACCATTTAAGTAGGACTTTCTAAGCATTGTTATATTTTTCATGAATATACATATCTGAATCATTTCCAGTTACTAGTTAGTTTTTCTTTTTACAAAATAATAAAATAGCATGATAGGGCTCTTTTTATATGGAACAATCGAATCTTCTTTCTCATGGCTTGAGGACACACCATACCTTTGGTTTGGGGGGGAGGATTAGGAAAAATTAGACTGTTTTAAAAAAATAGACTGTTTTTATTTTCATTATTTATGACAGATCTATTTTCTCTGACAAAATGATAAGTGTTTTTTAGGATAAATTAGCAATAGAACTTGGTTATAGCATGAAGTATATTTTTACAGAAGATCAATGTGGAGGGATATATGAAGGATCGAAGGATAATCCAAATGAAATACCACATGACGATCTAAAATTGGTGATATTATAGCACTTATGACTAAAATTTGCTAACTAAATTCTGTTTTTTTTGGCAAGTAGTTTTTACCTCCATGAGAATGCTTTGACCTTAAAAGTTTTTTAGTTATCATTTCACTATTAGTAACCCTATCCTTTTACTTAATCATGTATGGAAACTATCAAATGATTAATTTTATACCCTTTGTGTCATATGTTCAACTTGTCCAAACTTTTACTTTGGACATAGTTGAACTAATTATAAACTTTATGAACTCACTCATTCATGGATATGCCTGTTGCTGGTTCACATTTCAAAGTTCGCTTTGACAATATGATCTCTTAGCTTTTTCTTTGCTCAGGGGGACCTGAAATTTCTCCAGTTTGGGGGAATGTTGAGCCTCATTTTGCTATCATTTTTGGCATTAAAGTAACACATTTAAACACATATTTTATTATCTTTCATGTATTTTATGTCATGCAGATCGTTATTTAGCATGAGGTAAGAACGAATTTGATGTTTAGGCAAATATGGTTATTAACATTATTTTTACAACTTTATTGAATTAAATTTCTATAATTTAAAGCATATTTGATATATTAATTGATTTACATATTTGTTTGCAGACCTCATAATCCTTTTGGGATAAATTTATAAACAAAACGCATTCATCTTACCATTCAGCTCGATCTATGGAATCATTGTCCAGTTGCATGTCCAACTCATCATCTAGCTCATCACGCAGCTCACTGTCCAACTTTTCGTCCAGCTCGTTAATCACGCTGCACGCTGTCCATAACCGATTTCAGGAATTTAATGTTGAAACAGTTCTGCAAATGGCCTGCTGTCCACGTATTTGATGATTGAAGAAGCTCTCAGCCTAAGATCACCATCACGTTGCTTATCACCCATGTGTTCAAAGGGAAGAATGACTCCAATCTAGAAGGATCAGTCGTGGCCTCCTCTGCTTAACCTCTGAATTATTACTAGTCTGTGCACTTTGAAGAATGGAACAACCTACCCACTGTGTGCTCTTATTTGTTCAACACCACACCGTTAATTGCGTGAAGGAAGGGACTGCATGCCACATCACACATGCTGAGGAGATCTGTTCACATTGAAGAAGGAGCTCTTGTTCTAGAGACTCACTACTGTGTATTCTTCGCTGCCCAACACGCCGCCATCAACCATGCTAGAGAGGGAGCCTACATGCCACGTTCACATTGAAGAAAACCAAAATTACGCCAAAGAAGGAACCAGACTATGCGCTGGCATGTAAACAGTTAATGTTCATTATAATTGGCTAAATTTAGAGAGCATTTGACCACTAAAGGGTCAAATTGCTCATCTCTTGTATCTGCTATATATACCAGCCTCTTTTTGAGAGCCAGGGGAGAGAGTAGATAGTTCCAGTTTTATGCATGTAATTTGTTCCTAAGCACACTGTAAATTCGTTCCATATTCTGAATAAAAGTATGTACATTCTGTTGTTCATGGTCGCGTTTTCATAGGCGTTAGACATGCATCCCCTGATTGCTGAGAGGGCCCCTCAACAACCAATGGCTTCCATGTTCGTATATGTTTTTGTTATTTTCTCTTTTACAGATAAGTAGTATTGTTTTAATTTGTTCATGTGATTATGTTACTATAATTGTCCATTTATTTACTTTCTGTGATATATGTTTGTCGTAGTTAATGTGATTTACATTATGCTATTAATGTAGTCTTTGCCTATAGAATTAGAGTGGCCAGTCACGTGTAGTTTGTTTTTAGTTTTCCTTTCAGTCTTCACTTTCAGTTAAATGCTTAATGTTATATTTACAGACAGATAAAATTTAGTTGGTCACATGTAGTTTGTTTTCAATTTTCCTTTTAGTCTTCGCTTTCAGTTAAATGCTTAATGTTATATTTACATATAGATAAAATTTAGTTAGTCTTAGGTCTGATTTGTAGTTAGAATTGGTTTCATTAACTTTTGTTTAAATATAGATTAATTCAGCAATGTTTCAGTTTGTTTTATTTTATAATAGAAACAATCTCTTCAAACCCATAGATTAGTAATCCCTTTTGATTATTTTAATAATTAATTGGGTTTAAATTCTGTCCTTTATGCATTTTGTTTTCATATGCACAAAACTAGCTGATAATTAAATCATTTAGGTCTGTTTTTATTATTTTATGTATACAGCCTCTCATTCGGACTATGTGTTTGGACGGTCAGTCGGACCTTCCTTCCAGACTGTTGTCCAGCCTTCCATCTGACCTTTAGTGTTCTTAGTTTATTTTTGTAACCTGTTTTCAGTTTTATTTTTTGGCTTTTTGAATTCTGTTATGTTTTGATAATTAGGTAATAGTTACATCAGCCTCTAGGACCTTAGGTTATATTATTTTAAAAGTACTTATTAAAAACCCTTTTTGTATTTCTTTTCAATCAAAGCATGTTTTTGAATTATGATTTGATTTGCTTCTTTTGTCTTTGATTTCCTCATCGCTGTGATATCTGATAATTGTATCTTTGGTTTAGTTTAATTCAGCGTTGTTTATATTGAATTTAGGGTTAGACATGTTCAATATACCAATACTTTGTAGATTGATACTAGCATAGGATTTATTCCTTTAATTGTATGTTTACTAAAAACGCTTATAGGCTAAAGAATTAGAGAAGTCTTCTTAATTAAGTTTTCTACTTGCTTCTTTATTTATTTATTTCTACTTATTCATAAATTATATCTTTCTCAGTTTCTCAGTTGTTTATGAAAGTTTTCCTATTCTTAGATTAAGAAGAAGAAGAGTTAATGAATGAATAGTATGATATTATCCTAGTATGATGTTTTGCTTTAATCACATTAATAATTAAATTTTTAGGAGTTTGACTTGGTTTTTCATTTTGAAAGATTTTTCAATCTTTTGTTTCTTAAAGTATTTCTACAACGCCCTAGGAACCCCTCTACCTTCGCATATATTTTGTAGAAACTTTAATCCTACTAACCTCGGTCGATAATTAAATATTAGGTGTATTTAAGATAGTAGAACACACCCACACATGTCGATACCACCATGACGGCTTCTTTCCCCTTAGTGTCAGCATCGTCGACGCCAAATGAGATTGCGGATTTGTGCATGCTTTCATCCAGCATTGTTGCACCTAAACACCCACTACAGCTGCAACCCCAACCACGATCACAACACCATCCATAGCTGCAACATCATCAGCAGCCGCAGCATCATCTGTAGCCACAACATTATGCGTAGCCACCACCACAACCTCATCCCCACATGCAACCATCATGGAGTTATCTGGGCTCCTCCCCAGTCCACACAATTTCCTTCCTCTTTCCCCTGCCTAGTGTCATGAGTAAGCCAGTAATGGCTACCTTAAACTTGCTCAATTTCACATTGGGGATTCCCATGTGGTACCTTGATCCACCTGCCCAATCGCCAATTCCCCAGGTAGTCTTAACCCCCATGCAACCCATTGCGGTCAAATCTCATCCTCCACTCAGCCTGCAAAAACCAACCACCGCACCCTCACTGCCCCACCCAAAAAGGGCCAGGGGAAAAAACGTGAAAGCTACCACTGAACCTCGACAGATCCCGCCTTGCGCCATCTGTGAAGAACATGGCCATCCAACTCAAAACTGCCCTGAGCTTCCTATAATCCGTGCACACTTAGACGCCATGGATACAACATAAAACCTCATAGTGGTTGAGCTCCCAAGCGGGGAAATAGTGAGAAATAAGTCGTTGAGAACAAACCATGCTTCCACCCTCTGCGAATTGTATGAACACTATTCTCACCACTGCTAGGACTTGTCTGAGTTTTGAACGGCTCTAGCCAACCTTCGACAACATTCCCTTGAATATGAGATCACTCTGATAGAAGAAATCCATCCCCCACCTCCTTCTTCAGACACCATGTCCATTTACATGATGTCCAGTTCTATAGACCCTCTTGTCTCCACCATCACTAACGGTCCATCAGACCTGTCTCTTCATTGCTTCCGCAATGATGGGGAGATACTTGAAGCCTTAACCGCCTCCGGTTTTACCCCATTCCCTTTAAACCATAGTGTGGAATTGGTTCTTCCAATAAAAAACCAGATTTCGTCACCCCACCTTGCCAATGACCTTCATCTCAGCAAGGGGGCATACCTCTTCGCTGACTTAGACGGTCGAATCTTGAAGAAGCCGTGCAACGGGCTCCACCTCAAGAGAATCTATGCCTGATATAACCACTATGAGACCCTTATAGCATAGTTTTTTCCTTTTTTGTTTTACAATGTTTTTACCACAAATTAGAGACCGCACTCATGGGCAACACCATTAGCTTCTAATTCAAAGTCACCCGGAGCCTGTTTGAGACACCCCTCACACCTCTGGGCTCAAATTTCTATCTTCTAATGAGACCATTGTCTTATGTTTAACAAGTAACATTCAGGACCACTTCCCGTAAGTTACCTTGGTTTACGAGCCACATTGTGATGTAAGTGTCTTCGGACCAGTACTTGCATCACACTTGCCTACCACCACTCATGCGGGTTCCTGGACCATCTCTTCAGAAGGCACATCATTTCATTTCAGTATATAGCTGCCTAATCCGTCCACCGCACCTTACCCAGGTCTCCGGGCCACCACCCGACGGGTGAATCATTTCTTTTGCATGCATTCGGCACATAACTACCTCCAGACATTCACTCACATCACATGTACTCAAGTCTATCCACCACAACTGACAGATGAATCTCTTGACGTATGTTCAAGAGCCTCCTCGGTTTGCATGCCACTGCCTCACCGACTCACGTGCCTCTACCGCGATCTATCCCATGCATGTATTGGTATGTTTAAGAGCCACCTACTCCATCCATACTGTGTGGATGACCTTTGGACCACTGTACACTGTCTCGACATACTGCCTCCTTGATCGATTGACCATATTGGAGTTTATTTTAAGCTCTTTTCTGACTCCTAAAAGAATGAAAAGATTGCCAAGCGCCGCTACTTCCTTTCCCACTCGTTAAAGTATAGGAAAGGGAATCTACATTGTCTCGTTTATCTGATTTTGTGAACTATGTAGACCATAAAATGAAAAGGACCACCGTGGCACATTCAAGCCAAGACCATTCCACTTTGCATCCTTTTATGCTTTCTCAGGCAGAGGGGCTGAACTTTATGAAAAAGCTCACCATGGGTTGTCGTTAAGCTCTTTTCCAACCTTCTCATCAAGAAAATATTGCCGAGCAAACTTGGTTTCGTTCATGCTCGTAAAAGTTTCTGAATGACCGTCCAGTCAGTATAGGTTTAACCTTTTCTGGCCTGACTGGACTACCAACGGTAAAGAAGTCTCCCATCCCCTATAGGATGGGTGAGCTCTCCTGTGTATACTTTTATCCTTTTTTGGGCACAGGAGAATACCAACGAAAAAGAGCCCCCACTGGAGTCTTCTTCATGCTTTCAGACTCTCTAAAATTGAAAGCACCATCGAGCATTTACTTTCTCGAGCTCACCAAAAATCCACGAGATCGTACCACAACAGTGTCTCTAGACACCACCCCACAGATAACAGTTTTGCAACATTCCCACTTTGGGTCACCTTTGTTCATAATACTATGCAATGTGTCTTCCTTGGATCCCATCAATACCAAAAGTGTCTACCTCCCCCAATTATTTTCCATTTGCAGTCACATCCCCGATATTATAGCTATGATCCCTTTCCCATGAGTCAGTTTCATTTGCTACCTGGTCCTCCCTGTTGTCATACTTTGAACAAAGGAAGTTTGAGTCCACTACACTCCCTCTGCCCCTGTTCAACTCCTCCCCCTCCCCCCCCATTCAGTGGGTCAGTGCTCAGATTGTCTAACATCTTTCGGTTATCTCCCTCACGCTTCTGGTCAAGGAAACACCATTGCCTTGACCAGGTGCAGGTCTCCCTCTGTCGACAACAACACATGTATTTCAGAGGATAGACCCAAAGGTCCCTATATATTGGTTTCATTAACCTCATTGATGAGTTCCTTGGACCACTTGAGAGGAGTCCTTAGTGCCTCTCGGGATGGTTGTTTCTCACGTGCTCGACTCCAGCTACATCATCGCACTGTTGAGATTCATACAGGGTATTCGTTCATGTAGTATTTGGTCGAAGACCCCGGATGTCACCTGACTCTAGCACATTGATGAGTCTATTTGAGGCACCCAAACAAGTTCATGTCCCAAGTGATTTTTGGTTTGCGTTGGAGACAGTGTTCAGAAGCCCCAGCAGTGCTTCTATATAGATTTATGATTGATGTAGCATATTTGTACCATAGAGACTCTGACTCTCCATCAGTGGGTCCCTACAACTATGTACCATTCCAGATCCAGCAGACCGTCAGTCATAAAGATATAGCATTCCATGAGAATGCCATGGGTCCAATGTAGCAGTTCTTCATATCAGTATTGTATTCATCCTCTCATTGAGGCAACCACTATTGTAACAACAGTTGTACATGATCGACTCTTGTATTATAGAGATTAGATCACATTATTCTTTTGACATCGTTATGAGCATGGGGATGCCCGCCTCGTCCATATACATGTCACACATTATTTGTATCTCACCCATTGATGGGAACCATATTAATACAAAAAACAAAAGCCACCATGCCCCAGCCCAGGAAGCACCACCTCTCTCCAGAAAATCCTATGATGTACATCGGCCATACGATGAGCTCCTTCCCTCACACATTAGGGGGCAATCTGTTAACCCAAAAAAACCCCCCAATTAGCTCTACATGACCTGCACTACCTAAATACATTCATGCACGACCCTCATTTGACCCCCACACCCTAAAAAATGCTCAAAAATATGAAAAATGGCTTAAAAACCCCTAAAAAGAGCCAAAATAGCTCTCATAGGGGCTAAAACCTCCAAAAAGGGTCTAAAACCCCTCAAAGGAGCTTAAAACCCCCAAAGGAGCTTAAAACCCCCAAAGGAGCTAAGAATTGGGAAAAAGGGGTTGAAAGCCCAAAAAATGGGCTAAAACCCTAAATCTCTAGAAAAAGCTATAAATAGAGGGGTGGGGGTCACTCTCAACTCACTCCTTCTCTCCCTATTGTTATGCTACTTGTGTGAGTGCCTTGAGACCATTTGCCTCTTAAGCCATTCACCCTCCCTCTCCTCCATTTCTCCATTGAGCCAAAGCTCCCATTCCATTAAGAGGTGCTCCCAAAGATAGGGCATGGTGGCTCATTTCCATCTAGAGAAGTTATATTTATGTTTTGTTTCTTTTATGTTGTAGTTTTCTGACATAGTTTCCTTGCAGGTTTGTTGCTTAATGTTTTGCTGCAGGTTTCCATTGATTTCTTGCAGCTCTTTTGTTTTCTAACAGTTTCTTGCAAGGTTCCTACAGCTTGGCCCTAATATTTGTTTGCAGGTTTTCTTTCTTTTTCATTCCATCCTCACAGGACCCTACCCTTTCATCCTATAGATGGAAGGGAGCATTTCCTGCCTGTAGCAAGGGCGAAAGCCCTACTACAATGCCATTCAATTTGCTTCTGATGCCTACATAGATGATTAACATTTGGTAGCATCAAATGCTTACCATCTGCCCTATTTTCTAGATTCCCCTCTCCTAACTCTAGATTATCTTTCACAGAATTTTCCATTGGATGAGTACATCATGGAGATTATGATTTTGAATGAATCATTAAGGGAGGACTCTCATCATCGATCTTCGTTTCTTCCTTATGCATATTCGGTAGACTCATATTTTGTTTCTCTTATCAGTTCCGATATGGTCGAGTACCCACAAACTCCTATATCGTTACAAGGTGTTGACTCTGAAGGGAATTTATGCAATATGAATAAAATTATTCCGATCGACATATTAGTGAAGCCAGATGTTGTTGAATATGTTCACATTGGAAAAAACTGTTCGACAACGGAAATTGAGGAATACCGAGCTCTTTTTAAGGAATTTTGTGATGTTTTTTCCTGGACTTATGAACAAATGCCTGGGATTGATCCATCTATTGTTGTACATGAGATCAAGACACACCCAACGATGAAACCTGTTAGGAAAAAAATTCGCTAGGTCGACCCAAGGAAAGCTGCAGCCATTAAAGCTGAAGTTGAAAAAATTTTAAAAGCTGGTTTTATCTACCACGTTCCTTTAACCGAGTGGGTATCTAATATTGTTCTTGTTTCCAAGAAATAGGGCACTATTAGGGTTTGTTTCAATTTTCGGGACTTGAACAAAGCTTTTGCAAAAGACAACTTTCCTACCCCTCACATTGATCAGATCACTGACAACTATGCTGGAAGTGTCATTTTTTCTTTTATGGATGCCTTTTTTGGCTACAATCAGATTGAGATATTTCTTGTCGATTAGCATAAAACGACATTCATTTTCCCATGGGGAATCTTCGCTTATTGCAAGTTACCTTTTGACTTGAAAAACAATGGAGCTACTTTCTGTTATCTCCTAAAATAATTTTTTTAAAATAGGTTAGACTCAGACAATTTATTTTTGCATAGTAAGGAAGATTTCAGGGTATATTATGAAAGATGTTTGGGTGATTAACAAAATTGGGATACCTTGTGTTCTGTTTTTCAAAGAAATTTGAAAGTTTAGCTTTTGGTGGCTTAGGAGAACTTCTCAACAGTTCATTAGCCACCAAAAAGTCCATATTTTGGAAGCTAACAATTTGTACTCAAGACTAAGTTAACCACCGAAAGCCTGTTAACTCCGTTTTTATTGAAAATTTTGGAAAAAGAAATTTTGGTGGCTTAGGTGAACTTTTCAATAGTTCATTAGCCACCGAAAAGCCCATCTTTCAACAACTTAACAATTCGGTCTAGGAAGACATTAACCACCAAAAGCTCATCAACTACGTTTTTGGATAAATTATGAAAGGGCAGCTTTCAGTGGCTTAGGTGAACGTACCAACGGTTCATTTGCCACCAAAAATCCTAGCTTTCGGTAGCTTACAAGTTATACCTAAGATTCCCTCAACCCCCGAAAGCGCTAAAATAGGAAAACGGTTAGCATGTCCATCGAAATCAAACCCCATCAGCATAAAGAACATCATGATCAAACACTTAACCGCCAAAAATACTGGGGGACTGCAGAAAATCATGAGTTGGTGAATAAAAGGTCATTATTAAACTAAAGTGACTGATAGAGATCAAAACCCTAGCCTACCGTCCATTTGTCCCATGACTGCAGTTGAACCACCACAAAACGCTAAGTCCTAGTTAAAAATATCACTGCGCTGGTCATCTCACGGTTCTCATCGAAACTAACTGTCCCATTGCTCCAGTACAAATTACTGATCAGCCCCTCAAAATCAACACCCTATCCTCAATTCGTTCCACATTTCCTACATGCATTCTCACTAAGCCAAGCCCTCTCTGGATCCAACATTGTAGTATCTTTCCCTAGGGTTTGGATTTCAATTTTGCAGGTGCAACAGAACATTCAAGAAGATGAAGAGAGGAGGAGGACCCACTCAAAAACTCAAAACATAGGTTTTTGTGGCTAAGCATTGTTTCAAAATGGTCTCTAAGCCACCAAAAGCGGACTTTCAACAACTAAGACCAAAATTTCAGGGCGCTCCAAGTCACTGAAATGGGTGTTTTACTATGAAAAGACATCATTTTAAAATGGTGATTCTGAGCGATTGGAGAATCATTTTGCAAAATTCTCAGAGGTTTTTGTTCCTAACATGTCAGAGAACAATAAACTCTCTCAAGTTTCCTACAAGTGTTGTATATTGGGAGAATCAAATCCATCTTTGAGCCCTAATTTTTGGATCTCAGAATTTCCCTGTTTGACACATATTTTTGAAATACAGATCTCTGGCAAATGAAAACAAATTTCAAAAAAATTGAGAGAGGTTTTTTCTCACAACATATCAATATACAAAACCCTCTTTCTGTTTATACATAGGTGTCACATATTTGAAGAACCAAATCCATCTCTGAGCCCCATTTTTTTAGCAGTTTGGCCAAAGTTTTGGGGCAGAAGATGACTTGTCATCTCACCAGTGGCAGATGATCGGCCCTATCCAACTCCCAAGACCAACAGAACCAACTCCCAAGACCAACAGAACCAAAAGAAACCTGGAATTCACTGAAAAGGAGAAGGAATCCCCAGAACAAAGTGAAAATATACTTAACCTGCCCTACTCAGACTCAGAAGAAGAAAAGGAGTAGGAAGTTGACCTTACAGAACATGTTGCAATAGAACAAGAGGATTTTCCCTCACCAACACTAAGGGAAGGTCGGGATGAACCAATAGCAGAGACTTCCTCAAGAAAACCTAGGTCTCAGAGGATCAACCAGCTGTTAGGGCAAATACATGAAATGGATATCTTAGACATAGAGGTAAAAAGAAATAATGCAATATTAACCAAGAATAATGCTAAGTTACACAATTCTCTGCTAGAAATGAGAGGGATGTATGTCCTACTAAAAATAAGGAATCTGAGGCTAATGAGGGACAACACCAGACTTTAAAAAATGATGAGGCTGATGAATTTGTAGAATAAAAACTCAAACCCTAGCCCTCAAGCTCATTTTGCACTAGAAACCCTAGCAGAGGCAGCAACAAGCTTGCAAGATCCTGAGGTAGCTCATGATGTTGCTGTTTTGCCAAACCCCATGCAGGGTGAAGGAGTACCAGAAAATCAAGAGTGAAGTGTAAAGGGTTGATTAAAGGCTAATAATTTTTTTTGCAGAAAACATAGCTTTCGATGGCTTAGGCCAATGCAACAGCTGTTCATTAGCCACCGAAAGCAGAGCTTTCGACAGCTAACAGACCCAGGATTCTGCTTCCTTAACCACTGAAATCAAGAAAGGGTGCAGAAAGATATTTTGGCACACAGAACCAGTTTTGGCGAATACAACTATCTCAGGGATGAAATATAAAGCTGAAATTTGCTAAAAAGCACTAGTGGAGGAGGTCTGTTCCAGTTTTGAGGATACAATCAAGTTGAAAAGGGTCACAAACCCTACCTGTTTTTTACCAAACCATGGCTTATCTATCAGATGACAGGTTACATCTCTACTTTAGTAATCACTGCAGTTATCAAAGAGATCAATGAGTGAACAAGTGTTAGCATTAGATAGACTAGTACTTAAATTAGGGTTTTTGACCTAATTTTTGCAAAAAAACATTTATTTTATCTATTTTTAGTTAATCAGATCCAACTTTTCAGGATCTGAATATTTTTGTAAAGGCTATAAAGCCTAAGACTTATGTTGAAGCAAATGTTTGACTTCGGGGACATTTAGACCTTTATTATTATCAAGCTTCTCATGTTATTCATCACCTAATATAAGCTCTTTTGCTATTATATGTTTAGCTTCCATATATTTTCTATTCTGTGCTTGTGCTTGAATGTTTGATTCAGGTTTATTCATGTTATTTAATATCTGATAGCTGTCACCCTATCTGTATGTTGATGAGTTGAATTACAAGTACTTTTTCTTGTTGTGATTAGCCATTTATATGTAATTGCTTTATATATAAATCTGCCAGCATAGTAAGTTCTTTGTCTTTTCACCCTATTATCAAACCTCTGAACATTGGTAGTTAGAAGCCTTATCTTTTGATTTATTTTTATGCATGCCTTGAGGTGTGAGGTCCTTTAGGTCATCTGACTTGATCCATTTAGAAAACCATAAAAACATTTAAGTTACCAGGCATCCTCGAGCTACAACCTAGAGGAGTTTTTTGGAGTGCTAACAAACTGGCGTCATTTCCTGGGAGAGGAGATTGAAGCTCAACTTCCTTGAGAGATGACATAGATCCTACTTTGATGATAGACAAAGTCTGGACACTATTTTGGTTGTAATCATCTATCTGGCGACTCCATTGGAATAAGGTGGCTTCAAGAAGACCAAGTACTAGAGCAAACCCTAAAGGGCCACCAGTAACACCTGTTTTAGATCCAGAAGAGATTCTAAGAAGAGCTAGGGCTTCACTAAGGTAGACCTCCAGAGCTGCAAAGGGAGCTACATCAGAAAATTTTAGGTTTGAGGGATCTTCAAGCACTGCTGCTTGTGAAGATCTCATCCCTGTCGACTCCATTGAAGAACTGTGGCTCCGAGAAGGGCTCATACTAGAGAAAATCAAAAGAGGCCACCAACAACACCTGTTGTAGACCTAGAGAAGATCATCAGAAGAGGAAGAGCTCTACAAAGGAAAAATTCCAGAGCAGCAAGGACATCTAGATGAGGTATCTTAAGAGTAGAATATGTTCTTCAAGATTTGTTTGTAGAGGGAGAAGAAAACCTAGCCCTGCTGCTAGGGAAGATTTACAAAGACTTCTATTTCCCTGATACATTTGAATTTAATAAGACTCCACTAGGGAGGACCCGGTTGATAGAAGATGAAGAGGTTGAATTCAAAATCCAGGTACCAGTTCATCAGTTTACTTTATGAAATGCTGTTATTTTTTATCAACTCCTTTATACTTTTCTCTTCACATGTTAAAAGAATTATCCTCTGTTTTATATTTTCTGAATATTATCAGCCATCTTTTATAAATCCATCTTTAGAAGAATATTTGCAGCCTACTTGTATTGTAGAAGTTGAGTCAATCTTTGTGCTGCAGCTCATCTATAAAAATGACCTCTGTATCCAAATTCATGCTAAATCTGATCAGCTATGTAACCTTGAAGAAACCAAAACTGATTCAAAACCTATGCAGAGCTCCACACTCGTTGCCATAAACTTTGAACCTTGTCAGTAGATTGTTATCCCTCATGATCAACCCACAGCCTTTCAAATCAAAATTAGGATGAAGATGTTTAAGCCATTAAAACTACCCTCTCGTCTTCATCCTTATCCTCTTGATTGTTATGAATATCTCCCTTGGTTTTCTAGAGAGAATCAAGCTTCAACTAAAAGGCACTTTGAATATTTCAAAGATTTTATTGACCATTTTCATATTGTTTATGAGGATGTAATCATGAAATTTTTCTCTAAATCATTGATTATAGATGCTGCTTTATGGTTCAATAGTTTAAAAGCTGACTCCATTGTCTCTTGGATAAAATTCACTGATGCCTTTTTGAAGCATTGGGGTGAGAAAAAATCTCTTGATTTGTATCTCGCTGATTTCTATGCTTTGAAGAGAGAGGAAGACAAAACTTTGCCTATCTTCAATCGAAGATTCTACAACACTTATCATGATATGCCTTTGGAGATCCGACCCACAGAGACAACTGCCATGATATATTATGTAATGGGACTACATTCAAAACTTGTCCTTCTTCTGCTAGAAAGCAAATCTTCATCATTAAGCATTCCGTTTGAAGATGCTTTAGAGGTGGAGGAAAACATTTGTGCTTCAAGGAGAATCCCAGAGCAGCTTGATTTTGAAAACCATCATCTACCTGAGCCATATAAATATCAGTATGATTCAGATTTTAAACAGGAAGATTATGAGTCTGAAGCAGATTTGGAACAACAGCAAGCATGTGAGCTCATTTCAGACTTAGAATCATATTCTTCAGTGATTGCAAAGTACTCCCAAGACACGTATGGATATGGATTTTATGATCAGTTTGCAAACCAGGATGAGCCTATGATAACTGATGATTGTATAGGCAATTATCTATTTTCAAATGATCTTTATTCATATGATGTAAACCCTGTTTTATCATCCTATTATGAGCACTATTCTCAAAAGGAAATTTTAATGATTGATGATCAAGATCTGATCGTAAGAGAACAAGAAGGTCATCAGTTTTTCAACAGAGAAGCAATCATTTTTTAGCAAGGGTTCTTCATGGATCAACATGTTTTTTTATCATGGTTTCAAAGACCTTGTGGCAGCCTTCATGGACTCATACTTTTCAGAGAACCTGAAGATTTCAGATTTCCTTAGATTGCCATTGTTTATGGGTAAGTATGGTTTCCTGAAAAACTTCTTATCATTGTTGTTACATGTCAAATATCATTTGTTGATCAGTGATAAAGATGAAATTGCTTTAGTATTTAAATTGCTTGGATGGCTATTATGGAAATCAGCCTTTACCTAACCCGAATGTAGAAAATGTTAGAGGAGGAATAGGTAGGAAAATAAGCTCTTAATATGAGCAGATAGGTCATTTTCAATTGTTTTCATGAATAAGCAAAGCATGCTACAGGCAGGTTGTAGAGGATCAGTTATAAAGGACAAATGACTCCATTCCCAATGGAACACTAGAAGATAGATTTAAATTCTTATTTTTTTAGGAAAGGAATTTGGTCTGGGATTCTTGGGACCTCACAGGGAGGCTCCCATCCCCGAGTAGGAGCCAAATGTTATCTCCTAAAATAATTTTTTTAAAATAGGTCAAACTCATTCAATTTATTTTTTCATAGTAAGGAAGATTTCAGGGTATATTATGAAAGATGTTTGGGTGATTAACAAAATTGCGATGCCTAGTGTTCTGTTTTTCAAAGAAAGTTGACAGTTTAGCTTTCGGTGGCTTAGGATAAATTTTCAACATTTCTTTAGCCACCAAAAAGCCTAGGTTTCGACAACTAACAATTTGGACTTAGGACTAAGTTAACCACCAAAAGCTTGTTGACTCCGTTTTTATTGAAAATTTTGGAAAAAGAGCTTTCGGTGGCTTAGGCGAACTTTTCAACAGTTAATTAGCCACCGAAAATCCTAGCTTTTGGCAACTTAACAATTCAGTCCAGGAAGACATTAACCACCGAAAGCTCATCAACTACGTTTTTGGATAAATTATGAAAGGGCAACTTTCGGTGGCTTAGGTGAACGTACCAACGGTTCATTAGCCACCAAAAAGCCTAGATTTCGACAGCTTACAAGTTAGACCTAAGATTCCCTTAACCGCTGAAAAGAGGAAAATGGTTAGCATATCCATCGAAATCAAACCCCATCAACATAGAGAATGCCATGATCAAACACTTAATCGCCGAAAAGACTGGGGGACTGCAAAAAATCATGATTTGGTGAATAAATGGTCATTATTAAATTGAAGTGACTGATAGAGATCAAAACCCTAGCCTATCATCCATTTGTCCCATGACTGCAGTTGAACCACCACAAAATGCTAAGTCCCAGTTAAAAATATCACTGCGCTGGTCATCTCACGGTTCTCATCGAAACTGACTGTCCCACTGATCCAGTACAAATTACTGATCAACCCCTCAAAATCAACACCCTATCCTCAATTCATTGCACATTTCCTACATGCATTCTCACTAAGCCAAGCCCTCTCTGGATCCATCATTGTAGTATCTTTCCCTAGGGTTTGGATTTCAATTTTGCAGGCGCAACAGAACATTCAAGAAGATGAAGAGAGGAGGAGGACCCACTCAAAAAATCAAAACAAAAGTTTCTATGGCTAAGCGTTGTTTCAAAATGGTCTCTAAGCCACCAAAAGCAGACTTTCAACAGCTAAGACCGAAATTTCAGGGCGCTCCAAGCCACCGAAATGGGCGTTTTACTATGAAAAGGCATCATTTTAAAACGGTGATTCTGAGTGACAGGAGAATCATTTTACAAAACGCTCAAAGGTTTTGTTCCTAAAATGTTAGAGAACAATAAAATATCTCAGTTTTCCTACAGGTGTTGCATATTGGGAGAATCAAATCCATCTCTAAGCCCTAATTTTCGGATCTCAGAATTTCCTTGTTTGACACATATTTTTGAAATACAGATCTCTGGCAAATGAAAACGAATTTGAAAAAAAAACTGAGAGAGGTTTTTTCTCACAGAAAACCAATATACAAAAACCTCTTTTGGTTTATACATAGGTGTCACATATTTGAAGAACCAAATCCATCTCTAAGCCCCAGTTTTTCAGCAGTTTGGCCAAAGTTTGGGGCAGAATATGACTTGTCATCTCACCAGTGGCATATGATCAACCCTCTCCAACTCCCAAGACCAACAGAACAAAAAGAAACCTATAATTCACTAAAAAGGAGAAGGAAGCCCCAACACAAAGTGAAAATATACTTAACCTGCCCCACTCAGCTCAGAAGAAGAAAAGGAGCAGGAAGTTGACCTTACAGAACAGGTTGCAGCACAACAAGAGGATTTTCCCTCACTAACACCAAGGGAAGGTTAGGATGAACCAATAGCAGAGACTTCCTCAAGCAAACCTAGGTGTCAGAGGATCAACTAGCTGTTAGGGAAAATACATGAATTGGAGATCTTAAACAGAGAGGTAAAAAGAAATAATGCAATATTAACCAAGAATAATGCTAAGTTACACAATTCTCTGCTAGAAATGAGAGGGATGTATGTCCTACTAAAAAGAAGGAATCTGAGGCTAATGAGGGACAACACCAGACTTTACAGAATGATCAGGCTGATGAGGTTGTAGAAGAAAAACTCAAACCCTAGCCCTCAAGCTCATTTTGCACTAGAAACCTTAGCAGGGGCAGCAACAAGCTTGCAAGATCCTGAGGAAGCTCATGATGTTGTTGTTTTGCCAAACCCCATGCAGGGTGAAGTAGTACCAGAAAATTAGGAGTGAAGTGTAAAGGGATGATTAAAGGATAATAATTTTTTTTGTAGAAAATAGAGCTTTTGGTGGCTTAGGTGAACGCAACAACTGTTCATTAGCCACCAAAAGTAGAGCTTTCGGCAACTAACAGACCCATAATTCTGCTTCCTTAACCACCGAAAGCAAAAAAGGGTGCAAAAATATATTTTGGCATGCATAACCAGTTTTGGCAAATACAACTATCTTAGGGATGAAATATAAAGCTGCAATTTGCTGAAAAGCACCAGTGGAGGAGGTCTGTTCCAGTTTTGAGGATACAATCAAGGAGAAAAGGGTCACATACCCTACCTATTTTTTACCAAATCATGGCTTATCTATCAGATGACAGGTTACAACTCTACTTCAGTAATCACTACAGTTATCAAAGAGTTCAATGAGTGAACAAGTGTTAGCATTAGATAGACTAGTACTTAAATTAGGGTTTTTGACCTAATTTTGCAAAAAACATTTATTTTATCTATTTTTAGTAAATCAGATCCAACTTTTTAGGATTCGAATATTTTTGTAAAGGCTATAAATCCTAAGACTTATGTTGAAGCAAAGGTTCAACTTCGAGGACCTTTAGACCTTTATTATCATCAATCTTCTCATGTTATTCATCACCTAATATAAGCTCTTTTGCTATTATATGTTCAGCTTCCATATCTTTTCTATTCTGTGCTTGTGTTTGAATGTCTGATTCAGGTTTATTTATGTTATTCAATATCTGATAGTTGTCACCCTATCTGTATGTTGATGAGTTGAATTAGAAGTACTTTTCCTTGTTGTGATTAGCCATTTATATGTAATTGCTTTATATATAAATCTGCCAGCATAGTAAGTTCTCCATCTTTTCACCCTATTATCAAACCTCTGAGCATTGGTAGTTAGAAGCCTTGTCTTTTGATTGAGTTTTATGCATGTCTTGAGCATGTGAGGTCCTTTAGGTCATCTGAATTGATCCATTTAGAAAACCATAAAAACATTTAAGTTACCAGGAATCCTCGAGCTATAACCTAGAGGAGTTTCCTGGAGTGCTAACACTTTCCAACGAGCCATGTCTTATTCTTTTCATGATATAAAAACACATAGCATAACTGTATCTTGATGACTTACTTGTTCATTCATAGTAGAGAGAGGATCATTTAGGGAATCTTAGACACATTTTCCTTCGATGTTGTCACCGTATCCGGCTTAATCCACATAAGTGTGTTTTTTGTGTTGAGACTGGACGCCTTCTTGGTTTTGTTTTTTCCAAATATGGGATTCAAATCGATCCCTTGAAAATTTATGCTATTTTGGCCTTACCCTCCTCGACCAATATCACCAAACTCCAAAGTTTGCAAGGGAAGGAAAACTTTCTTCGTTGTTTCGTATGGAATTTTGCACAGAAAACTCATGGCTATATGCGAGTGTTGAAGAAGAACACTCCCTTTCTTTGGGATGATCAAAATCAATGTGATTTTGATAATCTAAATCATGCTATAACACACTCACTTGTGTTACACCCCCTGGATTATTCGAAAGATTTCCTACTCTACATTGCTGCCTCCAATACTACCATTGGTATGGTTCTAGTGCAGGAGGATTCGAATGGGCAAGATCATGTGATCTACTATCTCAGTAAGAGTCTTCTTGAATATGAAACTTGGTACTCACATGTGAAGAAGCTAGCTTTGGCTACAGTCATTATTGTGCAACGTTTTCATCATTACATCTTACTTTGCACCACTATCGTGCTCGTAGATCAAAACCCTATGTACTACATTCCGACTCGTCAGGTACTAGGGGGAAAATATTCTCGTTGGATTTTTATCCTACATGAATTTTTTCTTGAATTCACTAAGACCACTTCTAAGAAGTCATTAGTATTCGCAGAGTTGATGTGTGACCTTCCCCGTGCTCTCATAGAAACTGATCCCAATGATTCATTTCCAGATGAATTATTGTTCCTAATAAGCATGACACATCCATGGTATGGAGATTTGATCATATATCTCCAAAAACAAGGATTTCATCCCACTCTATCCCACAACCATCGTCGACACATTCACCACCATGCTAAGTATTATCTCATTCTTAATGATACCCTATACCGGTGTGGTATTGATTCAATTCTTTGACGATGTCTTACTCACGATGAGGATGAACAAGTCATGAATGAATACCACTATGGATCATGTGGCCGTCATCTTTTTGGGATGGCTATAACTCAGAGAATTATTCATGCTGGGTACTTTTGGCCTTCAATATTCAAGGATTTCCATGAAGCAGTCAAAAAATTCTCAACATGTCAGCTATTTTATCCTAAAAAGCGCACCCACCCTGCTCTGTTACACCCCGTCATTTCCATTGGCCCTTTTTCCAAATGGGGGGTTGACTTTAAGCATTGTAAGCCTACCTCAGACGGGGGGCATTGTTACATTATTGTAGATGTGGATTATTTCACGAAATGGGCTGAGGCAATGCCTACATATGCCGAGGATGGTAAGATTTCTGCCCTATTCTTATTTAATCACGTCATCGCTAGGTTTGGAGTTCCATAGGCTATAGTTACTGATCACGGATCTCATTTCCATAATTAGATGATGGCTGAGCTGAGTGCCAAGTTGGGTTTTCGTCATGAAAACTCAAGCCCATACTATCCACAAGCTAATGGCCAGGTTTAAGCCATTAACAAGGTCCTCAAGACCATGCTTTGTAGGATGGTTGGAGATCATAAATCCAATTGGCATTTGACTCTATTTTCTGCACTTTGGGCCTACATAACTCTTTGAATTATTGAACCACCGATCTACAGGAAATGATTGCAATTGAAAGATATAAGTGTGCAGTTGAATGGAATGAAAATTGTACACTAAACAAGACAAATTTCACAAGACACATATAAGAATTGCTCAGTAAATTACAACAATAATGTTCATTAATCCCAGCTGTATACAATAGTGTTACAAAAAGGAGAATTCGAATCATGTGGATAAGATTCGAATCTACCAACTCAATCCTTACTAAATGGCTAACTAGAAGTGTCTAAATCACTATCAGAGACCACTAGTCTAACTCAACATGTCTAATTTAGTTCTACAATCAGTTAAACTAGTTAAACCAGTTAAACTGACAAGGTAGGTGAACAAAGGTTCCACTTCCCCATGCAACCATGCATAATTGGCACTAGACTGACTGAATGTGATCTAACAAAATGTATCCAAAGATAAACTTAGCATAACTACCTACCAACTACAACCAACTGATGGAGGTTGGTGGTGGCACTCGGAGTGGATCCTAAAGTGAATGGATTGGCACAAGTGGCACCCAGATGGCACATTGATAGCACCAATGGGGCACACTGGTGAAACCAATGGAACCAATGGCACCAAACTCTATCAAATGACTCCTAAGTTAGGAAAATGATCTAACAGACTATATTTGGACAAGGGAGGATCATAAATCCTAACACCCCCCTTTAATCCTAACTTGGACAACTGTGGGCCCCAACAACAAAGCCAAAATTCACCCATTACAATCTAAAAGAATTAAAAATATGCTTAATAAACCGAGGAATAAGGGAACAATTCATGGGAACCCCCCACTCAAGATAAGCAGCGAAACAGGAAAACAAGTTTTGAATAAAACTTTGTAAAAAAATTGTTGCAATCTGCAACACTTTGCAGCAACAATGCAATAGTTTGCTTCTTTTGTGCAGCAACATCCTAGAAGTGTGCATGTGAACCTATTCAAAATAATTATTATGTTTGGATGAATTTTCCTCTTTGGAAGAAGAATAATATGCTCAACTGAATCATAAACACAGACAACTGCAAGATGAGAACTGGACCCATGTAGAGCAACTGAGATAAACTGATGAGAGAGCAAAAGTACTTGAGAATTAGAACCATGTGGGGAAAATCCAAGAAAATTATATATTTCATCCTTGAACATCAAACCATGTGAGATAAAATCAACTCCAAGTGTTAGGATCAAGTGTCCAGGCGAATTCATAATGTCTCCATCTTTACTAGTTTTGTGACGAGATGAGCATTTGATAAAATAGAAAGGTAGAGAAGCCCTGTGATTGTTGAGAGAGAATGATTGGGCTCCATAATCTGATATAAATTCAAAAATAACTAATGATCCACAAAATATAATATCAACAAACTTATGAGAGAGAACTGACGTCAAATCCCCATCAACAATTTTGAAAGAGGCTTGCGGTACTTGATTTTTCACACCAAAATTGATGAGAACAACTATAAGCATGACTGTAGGCTCTTGAAACTTGAAACTTGAACCAAATAAGATCATATCAGATCCAAATAAGTTCATATCAGATCCAAGAGTATGGAACAAAGGTTCCAAGTGCCCCACCGAAATGGTAGATGCATAGTTTTCTCCTTCTTTAACAAAATTCTTGAGTATTGGTGGATGCAATCATGTAGGAATTTGCTGGAAGCTCTAGATCAAATAGACTAAATGGATCACTCCTAAAATCTGATATTTCTTCCAAAATATCCAAATTATTATTTTTATGCACACTAGCAGCAACATTAGAGATAGATAAATCAAATTCCTCTTCATTTTCTGAAACAATTACTGACAAACTTTGCACAAAATTTAAAATAAAAGAATAATTGGAGAATGTTTGCATAGAATGGAAGGAGAGTTTTTATTCAATAACAGAGGTTCTAATGTATTCTTCTGGATCAGCCATATGAGAATATGAGATATCATACATCTCAAAAACTTTCGGAGCAACCGGAGAAGGAGTCACTCCAAGGAGACTTTCTTCAATTCGAATTGATTGCGTGGAAGATTATGCTTCTTCTTCATCTTGAACAACTTGCTTTGCTACAAAAGAGGGCACATTAAGTACATTCTTGAACTCATCATCCTGGATTTTAATAGAAACTCTCCCAGTGGCTGGGATTTGGAATTCATCCCCCATATGAGTGCTAGGTATTCCTGATAGAGTGAGAGTGGTGAAGGATTCCGTAGAGGAAAACATGTGGTCGAATGCTCCAGAATCTATCAAGTAAGCCTTCAACCTAGTGAGGCATGCCTTCAAGGCATGGAACCTCTCAAATTATTCAGTCTTCTCTCCAGCATCAGACATCTCTGCACCTTGTGGAAGGGAAATATTATTCTGTTCAAGCATTGTTTTCAACTGGTCGAGGGTCTTCTTCATGCACTGGCTTTTTGGATGAAAGCCCCTCATACAATATGGACACTTAGTATTCTATTTTCTAGAACCCAAGGCTCCAGCAGAAGATATTTGATTCTATTTTGGCTTCGAATCAGTGGCTCTGGGCTCCTTCCCCTTGTGATTCCCTCTAGCTTGCACATTGTTTGTGTCACGTCCCCAATCCTTACTCGGCAGAGAGGACACGACAACATATATCAACCCGGGCTGTCTAAGCCCCATGAACATAATATATAAAAATTGCTTTGAAATAAAACATTCATAAGTATAAACAGATGCATAATGCAATATATAGTGGAAGCAATTACATTAATCCAATACATTCTATTCAAGCATTTAACATGTTCATATAAATTCATAACAATATACAGTTGCGGAAATCGAATATAAGAGAATACTTATCTTTGAAAGAAGATTGTCCCGCAACCAGCTATGTCGCTGCAACGTTCCACCCAACCATAGGCCAGTGTGCTCTTTAATCTCTTAGCAACACTGCCACTCCCGAGCTGGGCGTGATTTTCCACAAGGAATCAGGAACAATAGCAGACTCCCCCCATAGCTAAGGGTACAATTAAATTCAGTCAAGGAAACATAGTTGGGTTTATTATACTTACACAGGCAGCGGTTTACACTTAGCCAAATTCACATGAGACACAACCAATCCCAACAGATGGGTTTATCAGGCTACCAAGGAAGTGGAAAAAAACTGACTGCTAAGCTAGTGAGCTCATCCCTAGAGCTATGAACACCCACACTAGATCTAGCTTGATTTCTAAACCATTACACACCCTGTAGTAGGGATTTCTCCCTTGCTACAGGAAGGAACAAATCCCTTCTGTCTATAGGACAGAAGGGTGGGGTTCCTGTGAGAATGGAATGAAAAGAAAGAAAACAAAATAAAACTCTGTAGACAAGGTTAGCAAACAAAGAAATAGCTACTGGGAGTCCATGGAAACCTGCAACAAAATATTAAACAATAAACCTGCAAGCAAAAATGTTAGAAAACTACAACATGAAAGAACAAAAACATAAAAATACCTTCTCTGGTTGAAATGGGCCACCATGCCCTAGCTTGAGGGAGCACCTCTCAATGGATGGGGAGCTTTGGCTCAATGGAGGAATGAAGGAGAGGGAGGGTGAATGACTTGAGAGGCAAAGGGTCTTAAGGCACTCACATGGGCAGCATAACGACAGGGAGATGAGAAGTGATTTGAGAGTGACCCCCACCCCTCTATTTATACTTTTTCTTGAGATTTTTAGGGTTTTAAGCCCCTGGTTGGGGATTTAGCCCCTTTTTGGGATTTTAACCCATTTCGTTCAATTCCTAGCTCCTTTGGGGGGTTTTAAGCTCCTTTGAGGGGTTTTAGCCCCTTTTTGGAGGTTTTATCCCCTATGAGAGCTATTTTGGCTCTTTTTAGGGATTTTAAGCCCTTTTTCATATTTTAAAGCCTTTTTGAGGGTGTGGGGGTCAAATGAGGGTCGTATGTAGATGTCTTTGGGTGGTGTAGGTCATGTAGAGCTTACTGAGGGATTTTTTGGGTTAACATATTTCCCCTTGATATGTGACAGCAGGAACTCATCGTATGGCTAACAGACATCATAGGATTTCCTGGGGAGAGGTGGTGCGTCCGGGGCTGGGGCATGGTGGCTTTTGGTTTTTGTATTAATATGGTTCCCATCAATGGGTGAGATACACATAATGTGTGACATGTATATGGATGAGGTGGGAATCCCCATGCTCGTAACGATGTCAAACGATTAATGTGATCTAAGTTCTATAATACAAGAGTTGATGATGTACAACTGTTGTTACAATAGTGGTTTCCTCAATGAGAGGCTGAATACAATACTGATATGAAGAACTGCTACATTGGACCCATGGAATTCTCATGGAATGCTATATCTTCGTGACAGACGGCCTGCTAGATCTGGAACGGTACACAGCTATAGGTACTTACTGACGGAGAGTCAGAGTATTTGTGGTACAAATATGTTGCATCAATCATAAATCTATATGATGTTCAGGTACACACGGTACTCCCAAAAGACCGAACACCTTGAGCAACCGCTTCACACAAATAGATCAAAGAGCAACACACTGATGTCTGTCTTCTGCAATTATCCACAAGTTCAGAGCTGACATGTTTCAACATTACCTTCTCTATTGATGCAGCTGCTTCACGCACCTTCTTATGCATAGGTTGAATGATTCTCGTAACTCTTTTAGCTTCAACCTGCAACTCTTCAACCTTATCTGTGCGATGTTGTTGTTTCATGCGCAACACTGTTACTTGTTGCTGCAATTTCCTCACCTTTGTTTCCTTGGCCATTTTTTGCACTAAGGGTAGCTGCTTCATATCATTTCTTATCTAGGTAATACTTGCTTCAACTATAGTACACTCATTTGCAAGTTTCTATAATTCTACATCATCCATCAATGCTACCCAAGCCTGAGACTTGGTCGATAACAATGGAACATACCGCTTCTGCTTCTTCTATCTTCTTCAAAACCTCAGTTGCTATTTATATTCTTTCCTCTAACACCTTTAGGGGTGTGCTTGGTTGCACATGCTCTTCAAGTTCTGTGACAATTTTCCGAATGTCAGCCACTATCCTGCCAAGTCGAATGACCATGTCCTCTATAAGCATTTCTGATGTAATTTCTGCATCATTAATATTTGTGCATGATATATTTATAACATTATCAAGCTTAAGCTTGCTTTCTTCTCATGCTTTTGCTTTCTACTTTGTATTTTTCATATTATTTTGATAACAACTTTTTCGAATTTCTTTGCCTGCTTACCCAAGGCGATTTCTCTTGGTTTGATTTTCGCGGCTGCAGTTTTCTATAATGCATATACTTCAGTCAATCGCATATGTGAGAAATATATAGTTACCTAGCATATGCTTTTGGCCACATCATTTAATTCTAGGGTTCCTAGATCCAATACTTCTCCTCTGACTTGTACCTTGATTGGGTGAACCGGTTTTGAAATCTAAGGTTTCAGTGCTCTGGAGGGGTCGGGTTCATCCTACGACTTAGCTACCTAAGGCATATGATCCACTGTGAATCTAACTTATTTGACATCTTTACAGAGTATGTTCAACCGCTTTGTAATACTAGTTGTTAACTCGATATGTCACCTGTCAATGCCTTGCAAACTTGCTTGTGCAACTTCTTATAGTGCTTTTCTTAACAATGCCAAGTCTTCCCCATCCATACTGAAAGTATTGGCTTGTTTATCAACCTTCCTTTTCTTTCTCTTAGGCTTCCTTTGTTCTGATTCTTCTTTATCTACCTGTTCTTCCCGCAGTGGATCTGGAGGAGTCAAGATAGAATCACTCTTACCTGTCTCTTTTTCTTGGTTGTCTTGCAATGGGGATTTGTCCTGATCCAAGTCCTCATCGACTATCTGGGCTTCTGGCACAGGTAGGTGCCATTATTTTTTCCATTCATTGGTAATGGATTCCACTTCTTCCACCATTATAAACCATGTTTCCAACCATTGGCGATCTGGGTCATGTCGCGGTTGCATGACAACATAATGTGGGCCAATTTGAAACCTGATGATTTGGCGAAATCACACAACAGGTTGTCCTGCAATGGGGATTTGTCCTGATCCAAGTCCTCATCCACTATCTGGGCTTCTTTTGTGAATCATTAAGTGTCTCATCGCACTCCTTGCGACTTGCATTTCACTTTCAATAGGGTTCCCTTCGTGTGACAAAACCAATGTCTTTGCTCATAATTCTAATCTTGGCTAGACGCCAATTTTGAAAAACTTCACTTTTGTCTGTGACAGACTAACAATCTGCGATCACACATTTTAGCTCATCTTTCTTTCTTTCTCTTGTTCTCTTGTTCTCTTTTCTCATTTTTTTTCTATGCGACCAAGTCGCAGCTATCGAAATATGGTTTCAGTTGACTCCCATTGAGGAGTCCTTTGACCTCTGTCCCGTCTAATTTCTAACTTCACTTCTCCTCCATCAGTGATTTCCTTGACAACATATGGTCCTAACTAATGTGTTTTCAACTTTTCTGGATGCTTGAAAAATTTGTTGTCATACATAATAAAAAGACCTCCAACTTTAAAATGCTTGGTCTTAATGTGTTTATCATTCCATACTTTCTGGATTTGCTTTTCTATGTTCTCATGAAATCCTGCAACAAAACGTTCTCGCTCCAGGTGTACTAGTTGAAGTAATCTATCTTCCACAACATCAACATCTATCATTTTAGTGATCGCAACAACTCTTAAACTTGGTACAATATATTCCATACGCATGACAACTACTTGTCCATACACCAACCTAAATGGAGTCTGACCTGTCAACTTCTTACACGTCGTGCGATATGCCCATAATACTACTAAGATCTTATAATCCCAGTCATCTCTTCGTGCATTGCAAACCTTTGTCAATGTGTTTCCCAGAATCTTGTTGAATGCTTCGACAACTCCATTTTCTTGAGGATGATATGGCGTTGTTCTTCTATGCTGTATCTGGAATTCGTCAGTCAGTTCTTCAATCAATTGATTAACAAAATGCATACCTTGATCACTGTTTAAATATTTGGGCATCCAAACCTTGTCACAACGTTTTCAAATAAAAACTTCGCAGCAGTACAATCCTTTACTGGCGATGCTCCTGCTCATTTGGTTAGGTAATCAATCGCATTGATAATATATCGTGCTTCCATGTGCTTTCCTACTGGAGTGATAGGTCCTACCAAATCAACAACCCATTTATTGAATTCCTGTAACGTTATCTTGGGTACCAATGGAATTTCATCTCTTCAAGACTGTCCCAGTTCTTTGACAGACATCACAATGGCGACAATAATCCTGTGTGCCCGCATGCATGGTGGGCCACCATAATCCTTCTTGCAAAATCTTTCGCACCATAGATTTACCTGCATTTTGGCCTCTTGCGACACCAGCATGTGCTTCATTTAATATCATCGAGCACTCATGAGATCAGGACCCATTTTATACAAGTGTCTAGCGATCAATTGGAAATCTACAGCTCGCACCACCAACTGTTTCTTCTGTGCAATGATAAATTTAGTTGGCACATAACCCATACTCAGATAATGTATGATATATTTATACTGATCATCAAACATGGTTATCACAAACAGTTGCACATCAGGAATATTATCTTCCATACTAGTTTGGTCCCAAATTCAACAGACCGGTTTTAACAATTATCTCAAAATCAAATTCCTAAAAGAGGAGAAGCCACCAGAAGATACCCCCCCCAACACTAGCTTATTAACCAAGTATTTTAGTGCAGAATGGTTAATGTACATCTTGAAATGTCCACCCAGTAAATAATGTCTACATTTTTGTAGCACATATACCATCACTAGCCCTTCTCTTTCCGTCATGGTCTAATTCTTCTCTGCAGTTGATACCTTTCATCAAACGAAGGAAATGGGGTGATTAATCGACCCTTTACTAGGTTGCGTCAGTACAATGTCGAGCACAACAGACGATGCGTCGACATGAACATGGAAATATTTTTCCCAGTCTGGAAATACAAGTATTGGCATAGTAGGCATCTTGTTCTTCAGCTTGTCCAGACTCTCTTGATGATCTCTCCTGGAAGAACGATATCTACTGGAAGAAACGGTCGTACTCTTATGACAACTCGAACCTTGGCCTCCAGATCATGTCTCAAAACCCTCTGTGCCGGTGAGAATAGACCCAATCTAGAGCAGTTGAGGCTAGTGGGACTTTTTACCTCAGCACTCGTCATGTTCACAGTGAGAATTCTGTAAATGCCCACCTTGTGGATATTTTGAAGGGGAAAACCATGTAAACCTGTGAAAATAGTTCAAACAGAATTAATCTTTGCAATATATGGTGATCTATGATTCTTCCTGTGTATCAAAAACCAAACCAATGGGAAAGTTGAGATGTTATGATTTCAATGGAAACCTGGATGGGAAGTAGGAACGAGAAGAATATGAGCGCACAGATGTCAATTTGAATCGTGATGTTGGCATGCTGAAATCATATGAGTGGAGCAGAGGAGGCTTTGGAGAGTTGTTGGTATGTTTTCAAAAGTTTGAACTTGAAATTATATATATCTTTTGTTGGACATATATTATTATTTTGTTTTCAAGTTTTGAATTTTGAAATTGGTATCTTCCTTGCCATTTGACTTTTTCTATTTTGATTAATCAAAACTCAAGTTATTGTTCATTCAAGTTAATGTTCATGTATCCATATGACCATGATGCTTGGGTACGAATGCTTGGTTTATTTATGTTGGACACATATGAGATTTTGATTATGAAATAATATAGTTGGGGTGTTTTTCCCATTGTTTTCAAAACGAATTTCTATTTGGTTCCAAACATTGATATAAGTAATGGGTCGGGTGGTCGGAAGGGTAGGCTACAGTCTTCCTCACCCATTTCAAACATTCCCAAGGCATGTTGTCTATTCTATGTCCATCTTGGTGTCAGAAGATATAAAAATTTAATAGTTGTTACGAAATGCCTTGAAGATGATTTTACTAATAATCCAAATTATTGAAATATTGAAAAAAGTTGATTTTATTCATTTATTAACTCAATTTTCTCATATTTAGTGTTTGATATACATAATTAAGGTTGGGTTTTAGTTATTATTA
>LPNX010897992.1:463053-503107 GCA_001517045.1 Pseudotsuga menziesii
GTTTTTAGTTATTACTATATATATAATTTAATTGAATAAAGAGATCTTATATACTATGCAATTCAATGAACTCGTATCACATATTAATAAAATTGAAAAAAATCATAAACTAATAAAAGGAATTATGAAAAATCTAACAATAGTAAATAAAAGATATATAACCCTTATATTGGGTAGCAAGGAGATATCAAGTGGCTTTATATGAGCTCATACATCAAGCACTAGCAGATGTGAACATGGAAGGAAGGAGTGGGATAGACCAACGTAGATCCAAATCCTAGGCTCTATCAAGCGTCGAGAGGGATCAAATCTCGTCTTAGGTATCCATTGATTTGATTCAAACCAAAAGACACATCTTTTTATTTAAGGTCCACATATAATATTTTTATTATTAATATTTAATATTATTTATGGCCGACATATAATATTTATTATTATTTTTTATTTTATTAGGAACAAACACTACAACATTTCCCCATACATGGTTTTAAAACCACATGCAAGGCCCTCCTACAACCATGGGTTGTTTAGGAGGCCTTGCACATGGTCTTAAAACCATTTGCAAGTCCCTCCTAAACCATGGGTTGTTTAGGAGGACTTGCACATGGTTTTAAAACCATGTGCAAGGCCCTCCTAAACCATGTACAATAAAACCATGGGTTGTTTAGGAGGCCTTGCACATGGTTTTAAAACAATGTGCAAGGCCCTCCTAAACCATGTACAATAAAACCATGGGTTGTTTAGAAGGTCTTGCACATGGTTTTAAAACCATGCGCACATAGTTTTAAAACCATGCACATGGTTTTAAAATGATGTGCAAGGCCAACATTTTTTTGAGGATAATTCAAATTTTTATTTTTTATTATTTTGTTAGGTAGAAACATTACAACATCTCCCCCATATTGTGTTTTTTTCGTGACCCACATTCTTTTTACAGATAATTAATTTTTTAATTTTTTTATTATTTTGTTAGGTAGGAATATTACAATATCTCCCCCATATTAGGTTGTTTTTTTGGTCGACATTTATTTTGTCCTATAATTAAAAAAATTATTTTTTATTAATATAAATAATGTTACGTAACGTTACAAGATCTCCCCCATATTGGGCTGTCGAGCGCCTCTCGGCTTAATGACGGTAAGGGACGGTGGACATATATATAAGTTAATTATTGAAATATCGAAAAATAAGTTGAGTTTATTCATTTATTAACTCAATTATTTCATATTTATATTTAGTGTTTGATATACATAATTAAGGTTGGGTTTTTAGTTATTACTATATATATAAGTTAATTGAATAAATAGAACTTGTATACTATGCAATTCAATGAACTCATATCACATATTACTATAAAATTGAAAAAAAATCATAAACTAATAAAAGGAATTATGAAAAATCTAACAATAGTAAATAAAAGGTATATAACCCTTATATTGGGTAGCAAGGAGATATCAAGTGGCTTTATATGAGCCCATACATCAAGCACTAGCAGATGCGAACATGGCAGGAAGGAGTGGGATAGATGATGGTAGACAGAGTAGGTTAGAGTGTGGGTAATTAAACGCATATCGTAGGGAAGGCACACAAACTAAGTGGGAAATTGATCAATACAAGTTTGAGGGTACTTTGGAAATATTGGTTATCATGGAACATTCAATGGCTCATCCTCCCATGACATGGCTGGATAGGAGAAATAATATGATCACAGAGCATGGGAGCGACAATTATAGAAAGTTGCCCCTTAATCATTTCTCCACCCGGAAACAACAGGTATGGAATGGGATTCTAGACAGGGAAAAGGTGCACATTGTCATGGTGACTATGGAGAGATATTTAAGTGGTTTTAGTGCAAACATGAGACTGAGCTCTTGTGGGTTTGCATTGTTGTCCATCATGGTGAGGTTAAATGACTTATCATTGCAAATATGGTTAGTGAAGGAGTAGGGAAAAGGGACAACAGGGGAGGAAGTTGAACCCATATGTCCAAGGAATATAGGAAGCCAAAATATTGAAGTAACAATGCAAAATGTCCATTTCGTTGCCTATCCAATTGGAAATTGATGAAGCAGAAACTTGGGTGAAGTAGGGGAAAGAGATGAAGAGTGTCAAAGAAATGCAACGGGAAATGGGGCATTGAATTTCATATGCTGAGAATTTTCAAATACGAGACACCATGTATGTAAATATCGTAATACCATACTGGAAAATGAAGTCTTTATTGTGAAAATCACTCTCAGATTGTCGGGAGGAGAGAAAGGAATTCCTACTACGGATGGACAAGTTTTAAGAGCAGGTTCGCGAGAAGGATTCCAAACTCAACCTGCTTGTCATGGCCACCATGGGGACCAATGGTAAGTGCAATTTGATTGAAAAAAAAACATGGGTATGGTCTCCAAAGCATCTCCTACAACAAATCTAAAGAATGTTCCACGTGCATATTTAGAGGTTCCCACTATTGGTAACTTTTGTTACTATAACAAGATTGTTATAATCTCTCACACAATTTGTCAGTCGAGAGGACATGCTAATTTGATGAGGTGATGTGCAAATTGATTGAAATTATAACCTGTGAATTGAAATAACTAAAGAAAGTAGTAAACTGTAAGGATGATCACTTCAAATTTTGCTTCTTACCTCTACATCTAACAAGATAGAAAACATATACTACTATGTCCCAATCATCAAGAAGGAATCAACTAGATTAAACTTATGTTTTGTAAATTTACATTAGTAAGTAAACAAACTACATGATGGTGGATATAAACACAAGGCATACAAATATGAGCTTATTATTGATCATTATGTGATACAATCATAATGTTCAATCATAAAATGAAAGAAAACAAAGTATCATGTAATGGTTATTGTAGGTCTGTGAAACTACTACCAACATTGTAACATAAATGAAATCAATACATGCAATTACTATAGAATCTGAAAAATGTAAACAACACATGCAAAAAAAAAGAACTACTAAAACCTATCGTTTCCCTTGATACCTTGAGTGGGCCCTTGATCAAAGCTTCTTAAGGAACCTCACAATGTCAAATCACTACGAATAATTAAATAAAGCTTTTATTTCATAATAGAAAATTACAAAATAATGAGTTACATTTTCAAAATGTTTTATCTTCCAAGATTAGGAAGTGAAGCTGATTATTCTAGCATATTCCTCCCTTTTATACAAAAGTGCATTAATTGATAATTAATTCAAATGCTTAAATCATGGCAGCCATCTTCTCAGTCCCTATAATTATGTTGATCATCTCTACTTAAAAACTTAAGTAGGTAAGCATTGATATCCACTACTTATTTCAATTGGAACTTAGGGAAAACACGATCATTGATTCTTGTGATCCCTAGTGAGTTGTGCATGACATTAATCTTCACTACTTGATTCAAATGGAATTTAGGGAAAACATGATCCATAATTATCAGGATCCTTAGTGGGTTGTGCATCACCTACATTCCATCACACTGAAGCTCATTAGATCGAAGGTAATTTGTGAAACATCAAAAGACATAATAAAAACCAAACATATCACACACTTCATAACCTTGAATGCTTATTAAAGGTAAAGCATGCATTGGCTCAAAATATTTTAGGATCGTTAAAAATATTGATATTCAACTAGGTTTCAAACCTCTTAGAATGCAAGGAAAGCAATATAGTTTGAAGAGATGGTCCTTAGGAATACAAAAAATATTGGTCCATCATCACCCCTAAGTTGAGGGTTCTTGCACATCCTTGTGCAAAAAACAACAAAATAATGGTATGGTTTCATTATGTTTGTTATAATGGGTCCCCTTGTTGATGCCTACATTCATGCTTGTAGTCATATGATATGAATATAATGATGGCATTGCTGTCATAATACCCTACACTCTTCTCTTCTTACTTCCACTACTTCTAAAGTTGGGGTGTTACATACTCCACCCTTTAGGAAACTTTGTCCCGATATTATAACCTCATAGCAACAAATACAAACACTTACGTAATTAGTTATGTAGATAATAGGTAATATGGAAAGCTAGTACTATTTTGAAGATGAGATATTTATATGTGTGGCCATCATTCATAACACCCGCAATAATACAATCATGGCACCCTAAGTTACAATATGCTCTTGATTAATTTCTTAGGTGTATAATATGCACTAAATCATACATCGTTACACACTTAAGCATCAATCAATGAAATAAAGGAGTCAAAATAAATAAAAGTACAACATTCCTGAAACTCCCTCCTTCCTTACTCTCCCTCTTTTTGAGAATCGTACCATCCACCACCTCCATAATCATCCTCGTCAATACTTTGAATGGTCATGTTCTTTATCCATAGGCCCTCTACTATAACCTATTTGTGTATCATACAATAGGCATCGAAAGTTCCCTATGAAGTTTTTGT
Source organism: Pseudotsuga menziesii (assembly GCA_001517045.1). Lineage (NCBI taxonomy): Eukaryota > Viridiplantae > Streptophyta > Pinopsida > Pinales > Pinaceae > Pseudotsuga > Pseudotsuga menziesii. The sequence goes on from LPNX010897992.1 coordinate 467,465, forward strand.
GTCTTAGACACACTCCCAACTTCCTGTAAATGTGTAGCCTCATTGGGATTAACCGACATCTAGTTACTGATACCCGATCCCAACATTAGTATTATTATACAATGATCATCTTGAAAGGATGGCCTATACTCCCTCCTTATGCGCCCTTAGGGCTCCAACCCTAGGCATTGAAATTCCTTCTCCATATTCCTCCCCCTAGGCAAGAATACCCCATTCCATGGACTTCTAATAGTAGAATTAATTATTGTTGGCAGAAATTTAATTGTTGAGTTTCCACCCAACCCATCAGGTGTTTGTAGTAGGCATTTTTATTCATGGTTATATGCCCCCCACGAAATCCTAGAATGATTAGCCTATTTAGGCTCTTTAAGTGGATCACCTAAAATAAATTTCCACTCACCACACATGGCAATGATTAGTTGTTATTTCCTCAAGATAATAAGATATCATGAAATCCATTATGAATAATTAAGCACTATAATTGGTTATTATATTGATTATGAATAATGCCTCATCACAAGTTAACATTTTCAAGAGAACCATCATAAGCCATAATCATGGAATAATATGATTCATAACTAAGCTTTAATTAAGCATTTTACTCAATAACATATGTTGTGTGATACCATCATATAATAACAACCCACGACACCATCATAAAATAACAACCCATCGAGCTGTTTATTCAAAAGTAAATAACACACAAAAGAACAAAAATAGAGAACTCTAAAATAGGAAAGTAAAATCCTCAACTAATTCATAACTACATGTGTACAACTACTATATCAATTTTGAAGAAAAGTGAGGTATATTACACACCAAAATAATTTTAAAGAATAAATATTAATGTGTAATTAAATATGAAACTATTTTTTATTTGTTCTCTTGAAAAGTTATTTCCTTATAATCATGTAAAATATATTAAATATTTTACAATTAATTTTATATAATTAAAAGTAAGAGATGTGACTTAAATAGCTCTAAGGGTTAGCTCATCTAGTCGAGCACCCATCGCTGAAGAACCTCTATGTGAGAGGTGGTGGGTTCAATTCTCATTGATGCCCTTGGGATTAGGAATTCTATATGTCAAGAGGTGTGAGGTCCCTTCAGGTGGGCTCACGTAGCTTTTTTCTATGGATGTAGTGGGTACCAATCTTTGGGATGGTGCGAACCACATTTAAAAAAAATATGTGACTTAAAAAGAAATGGTTGAACAACTATAATTATAAACAAGATGATAAATAAGAGAGAGAGGGAAAAAGGGTAGGTGCGGAGGGGGGGGGGGGTCATATTTTATCCCAGAGGAAATCTAGTTAATTCCTTTCCCTTGGGTCTTGGAATCAAATCAAATAATGAAGCTGAATGGATATCACTCTATGACGACCTGGAACTAATAGCTGAAAAATCTATCCCAAAGTTAATGGTCTTCGATGATTCAAGACAAGTTATTCAAAAGATTAGAAATGGCTATAACAAGGGCTCTGTCAGAAATAGCATAAAATGAACAGAAATGGACAAGACGAGAGTAATCCACGCCTTAATGATGAACAACATAGATAGATAACTATCCTCTTCGAGGGAGGAACCTCCTTACACAATGTAATGTGTACCCAAGATAAGACAATATACAATGCTAACTCAAATGAAAATATCTCTTTCCTATATATAGTAGACAAATGTGTACAACGACAACTAATAGACCCGAGCCTACATCAATAATATGTAATACACCACCATATAGGGGGAGAAGTACCACACTAGATGGGGAATTGTTCCTAGTATTTAGGGCTTAACATGCCCCTCCCCTTCAGACAAATGTTGTCCTCAATGCTTGGGTAGCTGTGGACGCATCTGTATGAAGAAATCATCTTCCCATGTCGAATTTACAGCAGGTAAGTTCTTCCACTTGACGAGGTACTCAATAATAGCTTGATTTCGTAGTTGTTTGGTCCTTGTTTCAATGATTTGTTCAATTTCCCATATGATTTTTCCTTCTTCAAAACTCCTTTGATTGTGATGTTGATTTACATGTTGTTTCATCCTATTTTTGGACATCTTCAATATTTGGAGACTGCTTGTTGGTGCTCTATACAATCTACCACTGCTTGAACTATAGATTTTCCTTCTTCAAAACTTGAGTGGAAGATTGTTTTATGAATGACTTGGATTGAGATAAATTTAAAATTTCAGCTCCTATAAGTTTTCAACTTTGGCTTGTGGTGGCATGATGTGTACTCTTTCTGATGCCACGGGTCTGACCTAATTTGGATTCTCTAACAAAACTATATTGCAATTCTCCCAACACTTCTTGTTTCTTGCCTATTCAAAAGAGAAAACTTGTACCGTATGCCACGTTCCCATTATTTTATTTCTACAGCTGAAGCTCTTACCAAAGATACCCTAGTACGTCTTCTTTTGGATGTAACAGGTCTCACTCAATTTGGATCTCAGATGCCTCAGATATTATCTTTTCCCCTAGAACGCCTGTTTCAAACCCTAATTGGAAGACTATTTTAGGGGTGAATTGTAACTGATATAAAATTTGAATTTCGACTCCTCTAGGTCTGAAACTTCGGAATGTGGTACCGTGATGTGTCCTCTTTCTAATTCCATTGGTATGACCTACTTTGGATGTACCAAAAAACCGTTGTTACAAATCTCCCAAAGATTTTTATTTTTGGCCTATCCAAAAGAGAGAACTTGTACGATATTCCATGTTAAATTTGAGAACCATAGATCTATAGGCCAAGATGAGAGTTGTTGGAAAGGAATTATGCAGTGGAATAATTAATATCAATGTACACTGAGCAAAGAATTCATGACACAAATTTCAGATTAATCAGACAATAATTACTCAAAGAATTACAACATTAATCTTCATTCATTAATCAATAATACAATGATTATACAATAAATAGAATTCAATTAATATGGATAGGATTCAAATCTACCAACTCAAGCTGGTTGGTTAGCTAACTTAATGTGGAAAAATCACAGTCGTAGCTCACTAATTTAACTCAGGATGTCTAAATCAATCTACAATCAGTTAACTAATGAGGTAGGTGGACAAAAGGTGCCACACTCCCTGCATGCATGAAAAAATGGAACTAGGCTAACTAATAGTGATCTAACTGATTGTAAATGGAGTATAACTCAACATAAATTCTTACCTACCACAACCAATTAAAGGTGGTTGCTGGAGGCACTCAGAGTGGGCTCCTATAATGTAGGGATTGGTCCCAGAGGCACATAAACTTATGCATGAAGCTGCAGTAAGTGGAAGATAACCTCTAGGTGTGTTCCCCATACTCTAGTGCAATGATAATAACTCCCCAAGTTAGGAAAAATGACCAAATATACTATATTGTACAAAGGAGGATTAATTAATCCTAACACCCCCCTTAATCCTAACTTTGGACAACTTGGGCCCTAGAAACTAGGCCAAAAGTCACCCATACAATCTAAATGAAATAAAATACTACTTAATAAAATAAGGAAAATGGGGAAAACCTCATGGGAACCCCCCCTCAAAATAAGCAGGTAATCAGGAAACAAGCTTCCATACTTAAGAGATTTTTTTTCTCTTTGAACAAAAACTTGTGAAAAATTTGTTGCAATTTGCAATACTGTGGAGCAGTAATGCAAAAAATTGGTTCTTCTGTGCATCAACATCCTGGGACTGTGCATGTGAACCTTTCAATCTTCTTCCTTTATGATCAAATTTTCTTTTTTCTCTTCTTTCTACAAGAGGAATGGAATGATCCATTTTGTTCTTCAGTGGGCCAAATTGTGGATCAGTCTTTATCATCAAGTAACATATGTTTGAAAGTTTGTTGCACCACTATGGAGACAACAAAGCTATGTGAGAGAATGCAACATGTTCATTTTGATATTGGAACCTCGTTCTTCTTCTATCATCTGGATTCCCAGCACCATTCCCCACTGCTTCAATGAGTTTTGGGCCCATTTAGGCCTTTGATTTGGAATAGGAGCTGGATCTGGATCTAGATTCTCTTGCGGTACAACCTAAATATAAATATCATGTTGATCTCATTCCTCATCTTTTGAATCTGAAACATGACACAATATATCATCATCAAATGGAAATGAAAGAGTGTTTATACCTTATTTTGCTTTAGATTGTGGTGGATCATGGAACTGATCTTCTTCAAATTGCACACTGTGCTCTATGAAGCACTTACTTGTTGCAAGTTCCATTAATTTATAAGCCTTAGCATCCTGAGCATATCCCAACAGTATGCATTCGCTACTCTGGGCTTGGAAGGACTTTCTCTTGTCAATAGGGATTTTGGCCCAAGCTTTCGAACCAAAAATTCAAGTGTGAGACATTAGGCTTATGCCCCAATAGTGCTTCAAAAGGAGTGGCCCCAATCACTAATTTGTTAGGCACCCTATTCTCAATGTATGAAGCACAATTTACATCCTCAATCCATAGAGATGGAGGAAGATTCTTTGCCTTGAAAAGATAGGTGTCCATCTCCTTCAATGATCTATTTGTCCTCTCAGCCACACCATTTTGTTGTGGTGTGTATGGAACTGAGTGTTCCATTAAAATCCCTTCTTATCCACATAACTGCTGAAAATATATTTTAACATACTCACCTCTATTATCAGATCTAATGGACTTGATCTTCTTTCCAAAGCTATTTCCTACCAAGGCTTTTAAAACGTTGAAAGTTTCGAGTACCTCATATTTTTGCTTCATAAAATATACCCAACAAAACCTTGAACAATCATTAATAAAAGTTAGGAAATACCTAGATCCATTAAATGATGTTGTAGGAATTGGTCCTGAGACATCACTGTGTATCAGATCAAGTGTAGAGGCATCTCTAGTTGTCTTCCCAGCTTCATATCTCTTCTCTGGATGCTTACCTACCAAGCAATCAGTACAAAATTCATCTAATGTTTTGATGAGTGGCAAGACCTCAACCAATTTGTCATTGTGAAGTAGTAGAGATATTTGAAGTTTAGATGGCCAAATCTCTCATGCCACAAATTGCTTGTGTTATTGGCATGAGTCAATGAAGTTGCTGGATACGAAGTAGGCAAGAAACGGGAGAGCTTATATGACTTGGAGGAATTATTAGTAAACCATTTCGCTATGAGACTTTTAGTAGATGATTCAGTGATTTCTACTCGGTTAGAATCGAATGTAACTCTCTTGGCAGAGCCTGTATGAGTCATCTGATAAACAGATAACACATTCGCTACAAGAGAGGGAACATATAGTACATTCTTGAACTCTCCATGTTGGATTTTAATAGAACCTCTCCCAACAACTGGGATATGAGAATAATATCCCATATGAATTCTAGGTACTCCTGAGAGATCCAAAGAGGTGAAGGATTATTTAGAGGAAACCATATGATTGGATGCTCCTGAATCAATCAAATAAGTCTTTGATTGAGTGAACCCCACCTTCAAGGCATTCCATTTCTCATGTCCTTTTGTTTGTTGTCCTTCTTCAGACTTCTTGCGCTTTGTGGGAGAGCAATATTGTTCTGTTGAAGGAGCTTTGACAACTCATCAATGGTTTTCTTCATGCACTGGTTCTCTAGATGAAATCCTCTCATACAATAGGAACACTTAGCATTCTCAAATTTCTTCTTCTTCTTGGAACCTGAGGCTCCATATTAATATGTTTTCTTCTCTTTTGGTTTTGAATCAGTACTTTTGGTATCCTTCCCCTTTTTCTTCCCTCTTTCTTATGCATTGCTAGAGTCTCCGGCTAAGAGTTCTTGATTCTTGGAGGTTCGAAGCACTCCCATATGGATCAAACTGTCTTTCTCTTGGATCAAATAATCTGTTAAAGCATCTAGAGAAGGCATCTTCCAATTTGGAATGAAAACTAGTCCGAAGTGGAAAGTATAGACAAAGACCGAGAATTTTGATCCAAGCTTGCTTAGAATCGACAGAAAAAGCTACTCATCTTTCCTTTCTATCCCACATTATTTGCATTGAAGAACTAGAGCTTTTTATTTTGAAAAGAATTGTTGAATAGTCTCAAAAATGCTGGGTTGTAGTGCAATTAGTTCATTCTACAGAATATGGCCTCTAAGCTCATCTTGTTTCCACACAAAGATTCAAGATTGGCTCATGCTTCTTTAGGAGTTCTGAGTCCCTCAAGATGAAACAGAAGATCCCTGGAGATTGTGATGCACATGAAATGGAAGGATTTATCTAGCCGGTTTAGAAACTTGGATTTCTCAACATACTGTTGGGGCTCAACTTCTCTTCCCATTATCATCCTATACAGTCCCTTGTTGTGCAAGGCCATCTGCATATCTGCCCTCCAATCAATGTAATTGAAGGGTGTAAGGATTCTGGGTGTATTAGCAGAAGTATTCTCCATTTCATTGTATGCTGATCAGTCAAATATTTCAAAAAGCTACGTAGGTACCTACAAAAATATCTGTAAAACATACCAATTCACAATCATATGTCAGTTCAAACCCTTCCACCTTGAAATGTGCACTTTTTTAGATTCCTTCACACCTGGATAGACTTCTATGGATAGAATCTAGAGGGAGCAATGCTATGATTCCAGGGATTATGTGGAAACTCAGCTGCTTCTGGTGCACAATGGAGGTTTCTGAGGTTTGATGCTAGTCTGAACAAGGATCTGATACCATGTTAAATTTGAGAACCATATATCTACAGGCCAATATGAGAGCTATTGGAAAGGAATTATGCAGTGGAATAACTAAGATCAATGTACACTGAACAAAGAATTTATGACACAAATTTAAGATTAATTGGACAAGAATTGCTCAGATAATCACACCATTAATATGCATTCATTTATCAATAATACAATGATTATACAATAAATAGAATTTGAATAATGTGGATAGGATTCGAATCTACCAGCTCAAGCTGAATGTTTAGCTAACTTAGTGTGGAAAAATCATAGCTAGAGCTCACTAGTTTAACTCCGGATGTGTAAATCATTCTACAATTGATTAACTGATGAGGTAGGTGGAAAAAAGGTGCCACACTCCCTACATGCATGAAAAAATGGTGCTAGGAAAATTGATAGTGATATAACTGATTGTAATTGGAGGATAACTCAACATAACTTCTTACCTACCACAACCAACTGAAGGTGGTTGTTGGTGGCACTCAAAGTGGGCTCCTATAATGTAGGGATTGGTACCAGAGGCACATAAAATCATACATGAAGCTGTAGTAAGTGGAATATAACCTCTAGGTGTGTCCACCATACTCTAGTACAATGATAATAACTCCCTAAGTTAGGAAAAATGACCAAACAGACTATATTGGACAAAGGAGGATTACTTAATCCTAACATTCCACGTATCCAATATTTTGTTTATGTAGCTAAAATTTCTAACACAGATACCATGGTCCATATTATTTCCTATGCAACTAGTCTTACTTAATTTGGATCCCGGAATCCTCAGATATAACCTTTCTCCCTAGAACACCTGTTTTAGACTAGGTTTTGGACTAGTAAAAAACCCTAGATTCCTCTACAATTATCTCCAGAACTGTAATGGATTAGGATCGAAATTTCATACTAGAGATATTTAGGCCAATTTTGGGAGTTGGTTTTTAACCTCAATCTTTGAATACTTGTAGAAAAAGAGTTGTAGCGAATATTCATAGATGACTCGTTTTGCAGAAGCTAGTCCCGAGGAAAGAGCTCTGATACCAAATGTTATGCAACCAAGTCCCATAAATAGCATAAAAAGAGAAGAAATAGATAAGAAGAGATTAATACATGCCTTAATGATGAATAATAGAGAGAAATAACTATCCTCTTCGAGGGAGGAACCTCCTTACACAATGTATTGTGTACCCAAGATAAGACAATAAAAACTAATAGACCCACTAATAGACCCGATCCTACATCAATAATATGTAATACACCACCATATAGGGAGTAAAATGCCACACTATAGGGGGAAATGTGCCTAACATTTAGGGCTTAACATAAATTTCTTAATTTTCAGATTATTTGACTTGATTAGCTTTTCTTCCAAAATATTATTTTAAAGGAAAGTATATCTAGAACAAATGTCTTGAAAATCATTTTCAATCTGATCCAATTTTGCCTCTAAGAATATATCATGTTCTTTATCTAATGTATCAAGAGGAAGGATTTCATATGTTTCTAATACACTAGCCAAATTATTATCAGATGAAAAATGCACGTATTTCATCAAAGTTGTTAGTCAAAAGATCACCCCCTTCTTGAAACAAATTAGACTCAATAGTAAGATCGCCCTCATTCTCATATTACTCTTTTTGATGACTTTATATTGAAATATAATGTGACCATAACTGAGTCTTAATATGAAAACTATTGTCATTGAAATGTAACCCATGGTCGATGAATAAATTTGGATACAGATAAAAATAACTTTTAGAATATAAAGAATTAAATGTTTATTTATTGACATGATCGCCTTCATTAATCATTTGAAGAGAAACATCATTATGTAAATTTTGATTCAATGATAAGTTTGGTGAAAGAAAAGGGAATTTGAATCAAGATTAGAAGGATAAAATGTATGTTTCTATATTGGTAGGATCACCTTCATTAATAATTTGAAGGGAAACATCATTATGTAAATTTTGATTCAATGAAAGTCTTGTGAAAGAATAAGGGAATTTGAATAAATATTAGAGGGATAAAATGTGCTATCATCATCTAAAGAGTTGCCACTAACAAATTCAATTCCATGGCTTATATTCATTACATCTTCTTATACCATATCTCTTTCATTGAAAGTTTGATAATCATTGTTTAATATGATAGCTGAATTGTCATCTACATTCTTTTCTTCCTGAAATTGCACGTTAGAAATTCTAATATTTGTTGTGAAAAAATTTCAATGTTATCATTAGAGGACTCAATAGAATTAGATTTTGCATCATCATTAACTAAAGAGATAATACCTTGAGTAATATGTGTTAAAGATACAACATCATGAGTCATTCTCTAAGCTAATGTTCTGCATCCAGGATTGGGCCTCATGTGTTGAGGTAGGGTGCATGCGTGGGACTCAGGAAACTTGCAGTATATTCTTGAGTTGGACTCAAGGATGACTAAGCCTTCTATGTAAAAGGTTATTCCTCCCGTATAGAGGTGAATGCTTTGATCTATCAAAGTGATGATGTTGTAAAGTCATGTTAGATAAGTCTCTAGACTTGTGTATCAAATCAGATTCTCACATGGACCTCCAGTTATAGTAGGTACCCATGGGGTGGACCTCTAGTTATAGAGGTAGTCATATTCTCATGTGGACCTTCAGTTATAGTAGGTACCCATGGGGTGGACCTCCAGTTATAGGGGTAAATTCTTTACAAGTTGAAGCATTAATTTTGTGTGATGTATTACTAACCATGGTCACCGATTGCTATTTAGTCTCCTCTATAGACTGAGCATGTCTAGAGTAAATTAATTTAGCATATAATCGTTTGGTTCAGAGTTATATAATATGATCACAACATCCTAAAAATATTATTCGTATAATCTGATATGATAGATCAATAAAGTTAGCACATATTGACCATGCAGTAAACATAAGATATAAAGATAAATGCATACATAACAAAGAGAATTCAAAATTCCTCATGATAAAACTTCATTTGACTAAATGAACTCAAATGGTTAAAGATTTAGTTAAAGATTTGGTTAAAATAACAATGTATGCATCAGTTAAAGCTTCAGTTAAAGAAACAATGTATGCATTAGTTAATTAAAGGAGAACTCACAGTGGTCACTTCAGTAAATAAATCAACATGATTTTAGTTCAGAATAATTAACTAAACTGTTAATAAAATGAGCTAGTTAACTAAAGTGTTTTTGCATGATGTCGCTTTAGTTAAACTAAAAGGACAACACTTTAGTTAAATAAAAATACAACACTTAATTTTTGACACTTCAGTTAAGGCTATTGCGTGATGACACTTAAGTTAGCATACTAAATAAGTGATCCTACATCCATTTATGAGGCGAGTTCACTCAGAAGTTAGTAAATCATTATTTAATGTCAAATAATAAAGGCATTGTACATTGTCTTTGCAGTATTGAAGAAACCAAAGTACATAGCAATTCTTCATGAAGGAAATTCACCATAGTTTGCAGGGAGGCTAATTCCCCATGCAATGATTCACTAAACCTTCATGGCATTGATTATTTCTAGTTATTAATGTGTTGGATACATTGCAAATATCATTTGATTGTTCTATATTCTCTATTGCTCAGTATCTACACCTAGGTGTATGTTCTCTCTTATCTTGCACCTGTGGTGCCGAAAGCAATCTACTATTGTAAATGGAATTCTCTGCTATCTATCATAATTGTACTTTGAATATTTTCTAGGTGTTTTCATCCTTATTGTTTTGAGGGTTTTCCCCGGGTTATATCCCGTGTTATGGTTGAATGTTCATGTGAATGGTTTATTGATTTCAAGTACTCTATATTTCTGCAATTAAAGTTTTAAATATCAAAGCTCAACATATTTGTACAAAATTCAACAATGTGCATATCATGAAATGGATGTACCTCACCTTCATCATTATTTTGTTGATCATATTTATTTGAAAGAGAATTGAGGTAGAGGAACAAAACCAGTGTATCAAAGTTCAGACAAATGCTCTTTCTTAAGAAACCTATAACATATTACCATAAATCCGGAATAGAAACAATCAAGAGACTCGCCTTCATATTTAATAAGACTTACCAATTATGACCATAATTCCTTCCAATTGTAGTCTCCATGAGCACTAAGAAATAGTCTCCAAAACTACCTCCATGTGTGAATGGATTTGGTTGGAAACATCATGAACCAGACTTGTATTCTTCCTTTGAAAGTTGCAGTAAAAATTATGCATATTCTACCCTCATCAAGTATATGTAAATATTCACAAATAAACGTAAACTCAACAAGATGATTAGAAGCATAAATTTTACCTTCTCCATTGAAACTTAGTCTTTGCAAGAGATTTACTGCTTTTCTAGAAATACCTTCAGCAGGGCTAGGCATACTGAAAGCATGGTCTAGAAAATGGTATGAGCCATTAAAAAAAATAGAAATAGCTCAAGAGGGATTACTTATCGGATGGCCTTCCTTCTAGCGCCATTTTTTTACAAGAAAATCTTACCTGCTCATCAACGTATGAGAAGTAGCCTGGTCCGAGGTTCTTAGAACATAACCTAAGCCTTTTGTTGTAGTTACTTCTGATGAGTTTTATGGCTCAGTTAGCCACTAAGTGAATTTTCTTCCCAAGAGAGTCTTCGTTTAAGTTTCCTAAGGTCTAAAAAAAATCAAATCTAAAATAATATGTAAAATATTATACTGTTACAAAAATTACATAAATGTAGCTTAAAAGCATATGAAAATGTAATTTCTGCTAGCTACATAAAAGCTTTTAAATAAACTACAAAACGCAACTGAAATAATAGCTATATCGGGAGCGTAATATAAAAAATATATAATGTTTAATAGAATGATTATATTTTTGAAAACTTAAATACATTTAAATAACAACAATATTGCAAACATACTAATGATTTAGAAACAAATGACAAAACATTGTCATTGTTCTTCCAAATATTGTTTAAGCACCATATTGATTTTGCAATTGTTTAACACAATCAGATCAAAATATTATCTACATAAATGTTGAAAAATATATGAATCTGATTAATATTCAAATAATGCAAGTATAGAAACATCTTACTAAACACAATTGAATATACAAAAAACAATTTTTGAAATGGTCTTTGATTATCGTTTTCCCAATAAAACATTACAAAACATAAATGATGACCGAAGCATGCAAGAAGTTACTCAAGACTATTGACAAAGGATTCCAAAGTGGGTGTTGTAATATATGCTATAGAATCATCTCCGACATGCCTCTCGAAGTAACCATCCCACCAATATCTAAAATGGGGGAGGGACTTAAGGAGTGTGAAGGTGATCTTTTCATTGTCAATTTTTTTTATTAGAGTAATGACCCTCTAAAAAATTTAACCATTTATCCAAATAATATATATCTATCTAAAGTTCAAATAAAGGAATTTCAAAGTTAACTTGTACATTGAAGGGTGTCACACCTCTGAAATGGATTCTAGTTAAAGGCGTCTCTGCAACGTTTGTAGTCAAGGAAGGATACAGGTGAAATTATCCATCATCTTGTTCCTATGTTGTAAGAGAAATATCTTAATAGGACGTCCTTCTCAATCATCTCTCTTTTTTTCTCCCACCATGTGAGGCTGCTGGGTTGAGAATATTGGTTTTCCCCAAGCTCAAGGAGTTTAAGACCCAACTGCCATACTTAGATCTCATGCAGGACATACCTATTAAAATAAATGATAGTTGGGTTGGACTCCTACAACTAGAACTTACCAATCATTATCAAAAGCATCGAGATATTTCTCGTATCTATCATCCAAAGAAGAAACATTGGAAGAGAATACCCAGAACCAGGACATGGAACAAAGCAAGATTAGTGGGATGCGGGAGTAGAATATGCTTATACTAATACTAGTGCGGGTGAAGAAATAAAGTATTTAAGGAAGCCACCTTACAAGGATTATTCATCGGTTATATAATATAGTGTGGGTGAAAAGGAGTATCTAAGTGCAACATGACCATACCCAGGAGCATTATCACTATAAATATCTATAGGTATGACTTATTGAGTGAATCCAATAATCAGTAAATATGATGCATCTTTATAAAATAGATTAGTTAGATGGATGGAAATAATATGTTAGGAAAAGCTAGTAATCATTAATGTTGGGGACATGCACTGAGAAACAACAAGAATAGATTGCTCTAATAACATTGATTTGGATTAATTAGAGAATGAAATGAAGGAAACAATATAAAATGGAAATACACCCAAATATTTTATAGAGAGAACATGAGTACAGTAAAACCCAAATTCTATTAATGAATGGAATGGAAAAACACTGTAAACTGTAAAGAAATACAAACTAGATCAGATGGTGGTATATTATCTCTGAAGACAGATGTGGTATCTACATTAATTTATAGGAACTTATTACAAAGAGACCAGAAAGGGCATTTTTAGCATAAGAATAGAGGCAAAACCCTAAACAACCAAACACCTAACCCTAGGAGGTGAAGCACCAAAAGGATTTATGGGCCCCAAGGTGGATACCAAACTTCCTAGGGGCACGAATTTTGCATATGATCTTTGTTTAGGGAATACAATGGTTTGTTGGAAATAAATAACTAAGAAGTACAAATTTTGACTAGGTCCTTAGCAACCAATAGCCCCCCAAATGGAAAAAAAACACACTTTAGGGACTCAAAGTGGCCTTGTTGATGTTTAGGACCTAAAAAAACTGTAGAAAAATTCCAAGAAGATGGAGAACCGTTGTGACTCAATGGAACAGGTGGGTGGCCACCATTATCCACACAGATTCGATATTCAGTATAGTCATGGTCTAGTCATATTTGAGTTTTTTGTTTTCACTAATTGATCTCTTATTATTGTGAATTGCATTTACTAATAATATCTTCATGCATTTGTGGGCTAGTTGGTGCAGTATCGTCTGTAAATCCCAATTCTTGATGTGTTTTACCTCACATGTCTCCCATGTTCTCTCTTTTTTTTCTTTGATATATTTCAACTATTTGTATATGTTGCTCTAACACTTTCTTTGTTCTTTTGCAACTGAGTTATACAATTCATGGATTTTCTTGTTTGAAGCATATTCAAGAGAAAATTCAACTTTTGGTTTAGTTTTTTTATTCTCCATGTAGTCTAAAACTTGTGAATGTTTTCTTGACCTTTCAAATTTTTCTTTGTTTAGTTTTTTCTTGTTTTATTTTCTAATTTGTTTGGTTTGGGTCTTACTTTTTCCAGATGGTGTACTTGATCTTGTTTGCTCAATCGATGCTCTAGTCAGTATTTCTTCTTGTTATTTCCTTGTTTTTTGTGTCTCTGTTACTGTTTTTTCAATCTATTGTTGTTCCTTCCACCACAACTATGGTTGTTGTTCATTTGTAAGTGGATTTCATCCTATCCAAACAAAGATTCTAAAGAATAAACAATGCTATCTAAGGGATTTGTTGATGTTGTATCTCTCCACTATTCTTTAGTGGTATTTGTTTCTTTCTTTATGGGAGTTGTCTCTTATTTTTATTTTTCTTTCCTTTTCAATTGTTCTTTCCCTTTATATTTATGTGGTTGCTCCTTTTCTTCCTGATTAATTATTGGACATTTTCTCTACTCTAGTTGTCATATGGGGATTATTGGTTCAATTCGTTGGTTGAGGTACTATAATTTCTTGGTTCACCTATATTTTTAGGGTTGGATCTTTGTTCATTGATTTTGTATTGATCGATTTGTTTTTGCTTTGTTGACTGTTGATCAATCGACTATTATTGCTCAGTTGATTGTTCCTAACCTATTTCCTCTTCAATTGGCAATATTCTTGGAGGTAAGGGAATTTTTGTTAAATCAATTGAATTTTGTATTGTGCATTCTCTCGCTTTCCTTAGTTGAGTCGATACTTTGAAAGGGAGCTTAGGTCCTTTCAAATTATTCTTTTTGTTATGTCGAGTAGTGTGTTCCTCTTTCTATTTCCTATTTTCCTCCAAACTATTTTGAAATTGCTTTTTAGTCAATTTTATTCTTCAAATCCTATATAATGATATGTTTAACCCTTTCAATGGGTTCATTGTACTCTAAGTTGACACTATATTATAATACTTGTTTTCTTTTCTTCACATGTTCCCTTGTAAACTTGTCTTTTCTTCTTCTCTTAGATAAAACTTTTGGAGATACATCTTCTAGTTCTTCCAGATCATCTATTGTTGATAGTGTGCATAAGTTAGTATCATTTTGATAGGTTGTTGTTTTCTACTTTTTTTAAACTAGTTTCTTTAGGGAAGGAGTCGTTCTTGCACCCAATTGGTTTACAAACGATATGGTGAAGATGTTGAAGTTAGTCTCTTCTTTGGATTCTATAGCCAATAGAGGAGTTCTAATTTATGTGGTCATATTTCTGGATAGAGGAGGAATAATCTGGGTACATAATGTTTGACTGGTGTGATAATTTTTCAAATACTTGGTCAATCTTGGGGTAGTACTCTAAAGCTTATGGCTCACCTCCTTTCCCATCTACATACCATGCTTTTCTAAATTCAAGACTTAACTGAATGTGCACCAATGGTGGGAGATTTCTTCTTACACATTATAGAAATCTCCATATATTACAAGATGAGTTCATTTAATTTTACCCATTTTTACAACATCTATTGAGGGGTTAAGGATATAATTTGTCCCTTCCATTTCAATGAGAAGCAATAAAAATTCCACATGGTTGGTGTGGTAAAAAAGGTGAAAGTTGTCTCACCAACTAGGGTGATTTGCATCATTACTATCCAAATTAGTAATGATGTGTACTTGATATCCTTGTTCTACTCTTTACATTCTTCATAGTTTGTTTTCAATATGTTTTCCAGGTGCTCTGCTTAGTTAAATTTTGTTCCTTCTTGCACTAGTTGTATAATAGTTTCCAACATATTTAACTTGATATTCGAAGCCCAACCAAAGTTGGTTAGGCATAGTGAGACAATAATGCATGTCCACTTTATGTGTTCATACTTCACTTGGCTTATCACCAAGTCTTTAAATTATTTTCTTATAGTCAAGCCTATGAACTTCTTGATCCATTACACCATGTTGGTTATTATAGGGATGGGATCTTTGAATTTAAAAAGGCTAGTGATTTGACTAATTAGTTCAAGTGTGATTTCAATGGGTTCATCCAACCATATTCGTTATCCATGGTATTAATTGACAATGAAATTCACCCCTTCTTCCTTCCAACCCATTAAATCCTATGAACTCAAGCATGTTAAGGTAAGTTTGAATATTTACTTTTTGTAGCATCATGGTTTCATTCCTCCACTTGAGTTTGACTAATGCCCATTTTTTAAAATTTTGCTAGTGTTTATCCTAGTCATTTTCATCCATTTGTACTTGGAGGATTGTATTCATTCATACTTCCAATTCAGATGCAGGTTCTTTGTCACATCATTTTTTTTAGGATCTACCGTCTTTGGCTTCAGTGTGCCACCAGGTGAATTAACTCCTATCAAATTTGGGGAAATACTCTCTTTGGAATTCTATGAATCTAGTCAATTATGCTATAAGATCTTCTATGTTGGCAATTTGTTCATTTCGACAACATGGATCATTAAAGTTGGGCATTAAATGTGGATTTCGACTAACAATTTAACCTTTATGTTTCTTGTTGACCAATTTTATAACAACCGTGGTTTTATTTAGACTTCAACTAGTTTTGTTGATTCATTTTGATGTTGTGCAGTAGTTCAATTATGATCTCTTGTTTCTTTTTTTGCTTCATAATGCTATCTAAATTCCATTATTCTATA
Organism: Pseudotsuga menziesii; assembly: GCA_001517045.1. NCBI lineage: Eukaryota > Viridiplantae > Streptophyta > Pinopsida > Pinales > Pinaceae > Pseudotsuga > Pseudotsuga menziesii. The sequence goes on from LPNX010897992.1 coordinate 483,907, forward strand.
TATTTTGGTGTCATTTCCTTTGTTGATTTTCCAGTTCATCAAATTTTGATTGTGTTTCTCAAGTTTCTATATGTCCAAGTGTTTTTCTTGTTCTCATCTCTCGCTTGCTTGTCGATCTTCTCACCATGGATTGTTGTTATTTCTCTATGATTCTTGCTTCCAATCAATTTTCATGATATTTAAATGATTCTTCTTGTGATTGTACACAATAATTTTTATTGCTTGAGAGTAAACACTTACCCGACCAATTTTCTTAACTGAATCATTTTATTTTTTTATTTTACTATTATACAAACACACACATATTTTCTCTCTCTCTCTCTCTTTTTTGTTTTTGTTTTTGTTGTCAAGCATGTTACCCCCTTAATCAAGCACCATCAACTACTTAATTGATAAGTAATTTATTTTGTAATGTACTTAACTGTACAACCCCATCAGATTTATTCCTTCTATCACAAAGGGTCCTATCCATGTTGTCTATAGTTTTCTTGGTTTTCCTTTTATTTTACTATCATACAAGAGGACAAGGTTTCCTATTTCAAATTTTTTTGTTCTTAATGTTTATGTCATTCCATGGTTTATACTATTATTTTTGGGATTCTTTATGGTGGAGGGTTATTTTTATTTCCTCTTCTATCTTATTAAGCTGATATAGTCTATATTTATTTTCTTTCTCATAATCAAATTTCATGACAATGTATATTTTGTCTTAATTTGTTGTGAAATGTAGAGCATGGCTTCTTCTTGACCATAACCTAGTTTGAAGGGGGTTTGACCAATCACTATTTTATATGTAGTTATATAATCCTTGATAACAACAACTGTTTTATCATACCAACTACCCCTGTCTATGTTGCATATTTTTGTAATCTGTTTAGTCAAAATTTTGTTGAAAGATTCTACTACACCATTTGCTTGATGGTGGCAGGGTGAGCTTTTGTTATGGTCGATCAAAAAAAATTTCATTATGTTTTTCATGAATTGTGTGCCTTGGTTGCTTATTAGAGTGACATGGCATCTAAACCTTGTGATTATGTTTTCCTAGATAAATTTATCTTCTACTTAGCCAAGTATTCAACTATTGTGACTATGTGTCTTTCACCTGTTCTTTTGCCCTGTTTTAGAATTCGGCCACAAAGTCGATTGCCCAAATTTCAAATAATATTATTATTTGCTTAGGGTTCATGGGTTGCTTTAGGTCAAGAATCACTTTTATTTTTGCTATGTCAACTCTGCTACCTTCCTTGTATACTTTATGACCAAGAAAGATTCCAATTGGCATGAGAAATATGCACTACTTAATGTTTAAGGATAGTCAAATCTATCGATTGAGCTCCAACAACAGTCAAAGTGACTATATGTGATTCTTTAGCAAACTATAGAATGTCCAATCATCAAAATATATTTCCATTGTATTATATATGTACTCTTGCAACACTTTTACAACTATTATATAGAAAAATGTTGGAGCATTCTTCAATCCAAATGGCATGACTCTGTAAGAAAATGACCCAAATTCTATCACGAATGTTGTTTTTTCTTGATTCTATTTGGAATTGGCACTTGGTTATAAATTGATAATTCATCTATGAATAGATAACATTCATGTCATGTAACTTCGTTAATTATTTTGTCTACAAATGTAGTTGGGAAGGAGTATGTTAATGTCACTTTATTTAATTCCTTGAATTCGACGCATATTCTGATCTTCTTTGGATCATGCTCCTTTGGCTAGATGACTATTGGGATATTCCATTCATATTTTTATCAATTGGAAAGATAATGTATAATGCTAATATGTTTTCAATCTCTTTATGTTTATGAGCTAGCTTTTATGATCTCTTCTTGATATGTTTGTGTTCTGTAGCAGTTCAATTATCATCTCACCCATTTCTTTAGACAATCCTTCATATATTTGTAGTCCTTTTTGAAAATATATTGATATTAAATCCACAATTTATGGTGTTTGTTGTTTCAACCAATAATCACCTAATTTTGCCATTTTTGTTATCGATCATCATTAGAAATATTTATTTCTTTGTTCTTTACATCTATGTCCATCCATTCCCGGTGTTTAGATTCATGTCATTTTATTTCTCCTTTGATATTGTTATATTGTTATACTAAGGTGGAAAGTCCATTGTTACATTTTTATTATTTATTATTTTTTATTATTATTTTTGATTTTTTATTATTATTTTTAGTAAAAACTTTATTTCTCTTACAACTTATGGGTGATCTCACCTCCATCTAAAACTTTTCCAGGAAAACTTTCATTTTCTATGTCAAATCATGTTCATGTAGTATTTTTATTATCGTAGCACATTATTTTGTGTCAATTCCAAGTAGGATTTTAGCACGTGTAATCGTCGAATTTTACTTTAAAAATGACTTGATTATGTTACTTACATATTCTTTGATTGTTCGATCAAGACTAAGGTCCCGAAATTCTTATCTCCCATTTTTGTGTAGTATTTTTATAATCTTAGCCAATTATTTTGTGTCAATTCAAAGTCAACTTCCATTGTAATTCCCATGATAGTTGTCTCAACATTTCTTAGTAATCCGATGGGTTAATAAATATTTGATTTTGCCAATTTCAGGAAATTCCTTGACCTAATGTATGTTTTGGAAAAATATTTACTTGTGATCCAAAATCAACTATGACTTCTATTTCCAATTCGACTTGTGGGTCTAAGTCCTCTATGCCTTCGCCATCCTGGTTTAAGTGACAGGGGGTATTAAAATTTTTTCCATTTCCTTTATAAATTTGTAAGATCTCCATTAGTTCCAGTAGTCAAGTAACATATTCTTCCCACTCATTAGGTTAAGAAATTCATCAAGTGAGGTTATTTTTTCTCTTTTAGCTTTTTGTATTTCTTCCACTTTTGATATCTAGTTAGTTAGATAAATAAATTCCTTAAATATTTGTCTTCCTCTCCTTAGATTCAGATATTGTTATTTTCCTTTCTTGTTTCTATGATGAAATATACTTCCATTATTTTTCAGTACATGCCTTGTGACTACATGCATATTTTTTGAATTCAGTGCTTTATGTTTACTAATGTTGTAAAAAATTTAAATTCTTTTTTTTTCATTATCTTTTCAATAATGATACCATGATTGCTTTCTTGAAATTCATTATATAATTTAACTCGTGTCACCTCTAAAAATAAATGCTTATAATGCTCATCATATTACCTCTAAATAAGTGTCATCATATAAAATGATTCCGATTTGGTATAGCACAAGAATGGGTTTCCCAAAATTCTTTCACTTCCTCTCTAATGCTTTTGAAATTCTATCTTGGTACAATTATTTACAAATAAGAGCCCATTAAGAAACTTCAATGTTTTCATCTATATAGACCCTAAATTTAGTATGCCTCCATAATGTAAGTTTCTTGGAACATGAAGCAATTTTGACATCATTATCACAATTTGACTTCTTAAAGTCCATGGTGCACAACAACAGTTGCAATTGCCTTGTGAGCAGATATCTAGTTTCTTTTCCCAAATGAAAAAAATTGTTTTTGATACATTTTATGATATATTCTCATGTTCCTTTACGTGTTTAGATTCTTGAACACCAAACACCTTTGTTGCTTATTCTAATTTAAAATCAATCCAAGTAGGATTTGAGATTGTGTAATCGTTGACTTTTACTCAAAAAATGACTTGATTAGGCTACTTGCATGCTCTTTGATCAAGACTAATTAGGTCCACAAATTCTTATCTTATGTATGCATCCAAACCTTCTAAAATGTTTCCATCCCTTTCAAAACCACTGCAACTCCCAGTTATTCTTGAAACCTAAGGTAGAACAAGGTCTTGTGGTGGTTTATTAGATTCTACCCCTGTGTAGTCCAATTAATTTATCAGTTTCATATTATAAAATTCCAAATACCATGACTCCTCAATTTAGTTTTAATTCAAGTACAAAAGACTACATTGATTTCAAGCAAATAAAAAGAAGTACGAGAATTTTTTATTGTCTCAAAATGCATTGAAACAACTATAGTATCATTTATTGAAGGAAATGAATTCAAACTAAAGTATAACTACATACAAGACCTATGATGTTTCCTCTCCAAGACCATTATTTGAAGAAGAAAAATAATTTGAGGGGAGAGACGCCATTTTATATATAGAGTCAGAACCTATGATTTTGTGCAAAGGGTGGGGGGGGGGATTTGTACATGGGTGGTGTTCTATGGGGCTATGATGAATTTGGGAGGATTAGTGCCCTCAATGATTTTTTCTTTCCCTCAAACTTATTATTTATTTTGGGTAGTTCTAGTACAATGGATGCTACAATAGGCTTCAAAATCATCGATAGGGGGGAATGGGAAGGTTCTATAGGAAGAAAAAGCATATGGGTTGAGGATTTCAAAGAGAAATTAGGATTAGGGGATATGACGCATGATATGGAGATATCCCAAGGGTGAGTACTAGAAGAGTCAGTGTAGTCATGACTAGAGTCTTAGTTACACCCTGTGGGGAAAAGAAAAATGGGATATCTACAATGAGATCCCCTCTATAGGAAGAGGTGGGAGGTTCATGCCTAATGGTTGACATAAAGTGGTAGTTGATGGTGTTTGCCGTGGAGCCTGATCTTCCTAATTCAAAGATGTTATTTCATTCGTGTTTGGATCCCAGAACATGATAGGGGATGTAGGGGGATTCCCCCCCCCCCCACTATAGTCATCTAGGGGATCCAGGGGGGCAACGACTATTTTGGGAGCGCCCCCTGGCGGGGGTTTGGGGGAAACACCCCCGTAGCAAAAATTTAGGAAATAATGCCTTGTAAAATGTTGTAATATGAGAGTCATGACTTGGTCAATAATGGGTGATTTACGAGCCCATGGTTTTGGGCATCACATGATATTTTCCCATGGTATTCCCTTTATAAAAGGAAGGAATTGTAATACATTTGTGTATTGTATTTTAGCATCGTATAAGCGATCTTTGTGATCATGAGAGAGAGACTATGAGAGAGTGAATGGGAAGTGCAACGGGGTTGCTACAGGTTGTATCCCTTCATGTTGCTGGATGAAATAATAATAAAGGATTGGTGATTTCTATTTGGACGTATCCCATCTTGGGTGACCCACGTTATATATGTGTTTCTCTTGTAATGTGTTTTAATATTTGCATCTTGTTTATTGCTTATTATTATTTATCTACGACCATGTTTTTCTAACAATTGGTATAAGAGAGAAAATGTATATTTGGATGGTAAACTCGCAGGAAAGAAGGGTTCATGGTTTGAGTGGGAGTAATGGAAAAAGAAGGAAAGTATAGGGTCGATAAATTTAATGGCCAAAACTACTAGTTATGGAAGATGCAAATGGAGGACTATTTGTACCAGAAGGATATATACCTACGATTCGGTGGAAAAACAAAACAACTAGCGACTATGAAGGACAAAGAATGGGAGGTTCTTGAGTGGAAAGGAACCGGGAACAATACGACTGTGCTTGGATTCATCGGTGGATTTCAATATTTTGAAAGAAAAGACAACAGAGGGTGTGATAAGTGCATTGGATAAGCTCTATGAAACCCTCGGCTTCCAACAAGGTATTTTTAATGAAGCATTTATTTAATATGAAGATGTCAAAAGGTGGATCTATTGCTGACCATTTAAATGAATTTAATACGATTACTAGTCAGCTAAGTTCTGTAAAAGTGAACTTTGTTGATGAGGTTAGGGATATTCTAATATCGTGATCATTTCCAAAAAGCTAGAATGGATTGGTCATGGCTATAAGTAACTATGTCCCTGGTTAAAAAAATCTTAAATTTGATGATGTTGTTGGTGTTGTTCTTAACGAGGAAATGTAAAGAAAAATCACAGGTGAGACATCAGGTAATGTGTTTACCATGGAGAGAACAAGAAGATAAAGCAAGAGAGGAAGGAGCCTAGGTAATCATAGCAAGTCTAGAAAGGGAAGATCCAAGTCCAGACTGGGAAAGATAGAGTGTTGGAACTATGGTAATTAGAGAGGACATGTGAAGAAATATTGTAGAGCTCCAAAGAAGAAAGGAGACGGGAAGAAATAGACTACTTAGGAAGCAAATGTAGTCGATGATGTGTTACAAGATGCTTTGATTCTTGCATTAGATAATACTAGTGATTATTAGGTAGTAGATTCAGGGGCTTTCTGTCATGCTACACCCCATAGGAAATTCGTTCATGATTATGTTCCAGGTGATTTTGTACATGTTTTATTGGGGGATGATGAACCATGTAAAATTGTTGGAATGGGTAAGGTATGGGTTAAGTTAAATAATGGAATGAATGGCTGCTAAAATATGTAAGGAATATTCTTGCTATGAAAATAAATATGACCTGAACATGACAATTAGAAGATAGCAGTTGTTTGTCTATGTTTGGAAAAATGTGGTGGAATATCACTAATGGAGCATTGATAATAACAAAAGAAGATAGGATCAGTACGTTGTATTTATGTCCTCATAATACTGATTATTCTATATATGTAGCTTACACATAAACAATTGCAAGATTGTGGCATCATAGGCTTGGCCACATGAGTGAGAAGGGGATGTAGATTCTTCACTCAAGGAAATTGTTTCCAGATCTGAAGCATGTAAGTTAGGAATTTTGTGAGAACTCTCTTTACGAAAAACAAAAGAGAGTTAGATTTCTCAGGGTTGGGAAACATAAGAAGAGTGAAAGTTAGAGCTTATGCATACATATTTATGGGGAATGACTCAGGTACAATCTCTTGGTGGCTATCGTTATCATGTTACTTTTATTGATGACGCAACTAGAAAAACTTGGGTTTATTGAATTAGACATAAATCTGATGTGTTTGCTACTTTTTAGAAATGGAAAGATTTGGTTGAGAATGAGACTAGAAAAAGGTTGAAATGTCTCAAATATGATAATGGAGGTGAATACTGCAGCAAGGATTTTGATAGTTATTGTTCATACCATAGGATTCATAGAGCGAAGACAGTCCCAGGAACACCAAAAGAAAATGGTGTGTCAGAAAGGATGAATAGGACGATCATGGAGTGTGCAAGGTGTATGAGAATTTATGCAAGGTTTACCTTATAGTTTTGGTTTGATGTTGTAGATATTGTTCTTTATTTCATAAACGTATGGCCTTCAAGCGCTTTGGATGGTGGGATTCTAGAGGAGGCATGGACAGGTAAAGGGTAAACTGCTCATTTATGAGAACTTTTGTTTGTGAAGCATTTGTCCATATTGATAAAGAAAATAGAACAAAAAAATTGAGGCTAAATCCAAGAAATGCACCTTTATTGGATACGGGGTTGATGATTTTGGTTATTGCTTATAGGATTATGAAAATCACAAAATAATTAGGAGTAGATATGTGGTATTCAATGAAAAGGTTATGTATAAAGATCAGTTGCAGGGAAAGAAAGAGGAAAAGGAAAACACATAGTACATAGTGCTTGATGAAATAAAAGAAAATAAAGTTCCCTAGGTACCAAAAAATCAAGAACAACAACATGTAGCTCAAATTCCTACAAGTACCCCATGAACAATTCTCTCCTTCAATGCATTATTTATTGATGATTGATTTTGGTGAACCAAAATGTTATGAAGAGGAAATGCAAGTGGAAACTAAATAGAAGTGGGAGCAAAGCATGGATAAGGAGATGGACTCATTGGTAAGAAACCAAACATGGGATTTGGTTGAGTTTCCTGCAGGTAAAAGAACATTGCAGAATAAACGGGTTTGCAAGTTGAAGGAAGAATAAGGAGGCAAGAAGTAGTATAAGTCTAAACTCATGGTAAAGGGGTTTTCACAAAAGAAAGGTATATATTTTGATGATTTTTTTTCTTGTTGTTAAAATGACTTCAATTAGGACTATTTTAAGTCTAGTGGTGGTATAATATTTGCATCTTAAATAGTTAGATGTAAAAAAAACCTTTTTCCATGGGGATTTGGAGGAAGAGATTTATATGAAGCGGCCAAGGGGGTATGAGGTCAAAGGGAAGGAGAATTTAGTTTGCAGGTTGAAGAAGAGCTTGTATGCCCTGAAACAAGCTCCAAGGAAGTGGTATTTAAAATTTGATAAGTTTATGATAGAACAGGTGTATAAATAATAGCTCCAATGCTATGAGAAAAGATGCTAAGAAGAAGCACAGAAAATAGATCTTGCTACTAAGCTAATTCTCACAAGCATACATAGGAAAAATAGAGAGAAGAAAAGAGACCGAATCACATGAATGAAGATATGAATAGTGGAGTGTATCCTTTCATTAATTAATGATGAATAATAGTGTACATAAATAGTACATCCCTCATAGGTAAAATCGAGTTGTATGGAGACAACTCATAAAGCTCAGTAAGGTAGACTTACCAAGTATGATAAACCCCCATAGGTGGCTAAAGCACTTCCCAAATGAGTCAAGGACCTAACGAATTAGAAAAAGCATGAGTGAGTTGTCAGGAGTGATGGATAAACATACTAATCCTATAAAATGGAGAGAAAATCATGAAGGATGGGTTGGTAACAAAAGATACCAGTTTCCTAGTTAACTAGCTTTACCTTATCCACATAAAAGATGGATAAAGCAGAATAAAGAAGAATTTGCAGTAAAGCGCCGTTACCAATTTTGGATGTCCATAAAGTGGTCAAGATCAAACCAGAATTAGAAATAAATCATTCCTGGGGTATAGAAGGCATGTGTTGACTTTAAGATGCAAGTGGATACCGACTAATTAGCTAGCGGGTAGGAATTTGATCAAATAATGATTAAATATTTTATCCTAAGTTATGAGTGGGTTTAATATATTCCAACACCCCCCTTTAAGTCTGAATTTATGATGAAATTTCAAAAAATATAGGTGTATATAGGGCCCAACAACAAGGCTATGATCACCCTTTAACAATTATTCATGTCCAAAAAGCTGAGGAAAGAGGCAAAACCACATGGGAAAAATCCTCCCTCAAGAAAGAACAAGGCACAAAATATGAAAGAATATGTATTCAAAATATCTTTATCTTCACTTGAATGAGCTGAATGAACTTCTTCTGGATGACATACTTGATGAAGAAATCATGAACTTCATGATCATGCGCTAGAGTGTAGAACCTGGAAAAAGGAAGAAGAGAAACTCCTTGTATCTCATCAACTGATTAAGTAGGAGAATTATCTGAATGCTTCTTACTGCTACCAAAATATGATATGCAAACAAAATATGAAATGGAAAAGATATCTATGCATACTCCTTCCCAAAGAGTATAAAAATTAAGACAAATTGTTACACACTCAATTCCCTGAATAGCTGCAAAATTGCAAAATTGTGATGTGAATCACATGTCAATCTTCCATTATGATGTAGAACCTTCCTAGATATAATATGAGTCTGATAAAACTATGATATATCAGAAACATTAGAATATGGGACAACAAAGACAAAGGATTCAGTGACTCCATGAGGATATAGGGCTAGACTAGGAAAACTATGAGTAACTGGGAAAACTGATAGGTGTAAAAATATGAATGATGAATGGACATGAGATCTGAACCATAAGTGTTTATAATAGATAAAAAACTATTTAATATCAGTACAAATATTACTAAGGCCATGGATAACCAACCACTGAAAGATAGGCAAGACTTCAAACCATGCAAGATAAGTAACACTGCATAAGAAACCAACGAGGAATCAACTGGTGAACTTGGGATTTGTATAGTCTTAGGATTATTCAGAGGTATGGTAGATGGTATGGATGGTGGTATTAGTTCTGTCATGATAGACATATCATCCTGCAAACAATATTCTAAATCATATATATAATCTTGTGAGGAAGAGTTGCTCAAAGACAACTCAATATCTAGTGAAAAATCACAATTTTTGGGAGATGAATCTAGTAGACTGAGAGGAGGATTATCAAAGAAAGGATATGATGTTTCTGATTCTGATATATCAGAGAATAAATCTATATCATATACATGAGAAAAGGATTTAACTCTGTCACTCAATGCATAAGTTATATCACCTTGGAACTGTGCACTATGACAGTGTTATGAGGAATCAAGAGGTTTCTCTAGCTCATCTGGAACTTCGATCGTGTGCTTCTCAAGAAGATGAGACATGATGTCCATATTATACTTGAAAAACTTATTCTCTGAATGAAAACCATTGCTTCAATACTAACACTTGTATGTGATCCCTTTCTTCTTACCCTTCTTTATTGAATCTTCATCAGTAGGCTTCAAATTTTCATCTTCAATTTCTGACTTTGGCTTCTTCACAATTTGCTTCTCTTTGATTTGACATTATTGATTCCTTGAACCATGAGAGAATGATCCTTGCCCTTGGAATAATTAAGGACACCCTTATGGATTAATTTATCTTGCTCCTTTGTTAGTGAATCAAGAAAAGTATTTAAAGAAGGCATTTCCCACTTAGGAACAACAAGCATAGTAGCATGAAAAGTAGACACAAAAATTGAGTAATCAGGACACAATTTAGAAAGAATGGAAAAGATTAATTGATCATATTCATTCTCAATCCCACATTTCTTGAGAATTATAAAAAGTTACTTGAACTTGGTGAAGAAACCCTCAAGAGAATCGAAACTGATTGGACTCAATGAGAATAACTCAATCTCCAATTGATGCGCTCTTTGCTCATCTTGAACTCCAAAGAGAGACTCTAATTGAGTCCAGACTTGGTTTGGAGAGGTCAAACCATTTAGACAAAAGAGAAGATCAGGATAAATAGAGAGGCAAAGCAATCCATAGGTTTCATCCAACCTATTATGCCACTTAGCTTTCTCAATCACAACATTGGGCTCATTCTCCAAAGATAGAGTAACTATGTATAGTCCTTTACTGCGGAATAGATGGCCAATTTTTCCTTTCCATTCATGGTAGTTGAAGGGAGTAAGAATTCTATCTGAGGAATAATCCATATTTCTAAGTTGATGCACTCAAGAATAAACTCTCTGCAACCTACAAAACAAAACTAGGAGAAAAATATTGTAAGCTAGACAAGCTCTTCTTCAGAGAGGGATAGGAGACTGGATGCACTCCTAAAATTTGTAGAAATTGATCAACCTTGTGCTCTGATACCATGTAGAAATAATAGCTCCAATTCTATGAGAAAATATTCTAACAAGAAGCATGGGAGATTGATCTTGCTACTAAGATAATTCTCACAAGCATACATAGGAAAAATAGAGAGAAGAAAAGAGACTGAATCGCATGAATGAAGAGATGAATATTGGAGTGTATCCTTTCATTAATTAATGATGAATAATAGTGTACATAAATATTACATCCATCATAGGTAAAATTTATTTGTATGGAGACAACTCATAAAGATCATAAAGGTAGACTTACCAAATATGATTAACCCCCAAAGGTGGCTAAAGAACTTCCCAAATCAGTTAAGGACCTCACGAATTAGCAAACTCATGAGTGAGTTTTCAAGAGTGATGGATAAACATGATAATCCTAGAAAATGGAGAGAAAATCAAGGAGGATGGGTTGGAAACAAAATATAACATTTTCCTAGTTAACTAGCTTTACCTTATCCACATAAAAGTTGGATAAAGCAGAATAAAGCAGAATCCGTAGTAAAGCATAGTTACCAATCATGGATGTCCATAAAGTGGTCAAGATCAACCTAGAATCAGAAATGAAGCATTCATGGGGTATAGACGGCATGTGTTGACTTTAAGATGCAAATGGATGCCAACTAATTAACTAGTGGGTAGGAATTTAATCAAATAATGATTAAATATTTTATCCTAAGTTATGAGTGGGTTTAATATATTCCAACAACAGGGTTATAATAGATCTCATTCTGGCCACTGTGTTTATTTCAAGAGGCTAGATAATGGAAGATATATGATCTTGTTATTGTATGTGGATGACATGATTGTTCTAGGGTCTAACATGTAGGATATAAATATGCTCAAAAGGAAACTATCTAAATCTTTTGCGATAAAGGATTTGGGTGCTGCAAAGAAAATCCTTGGTATGAGAATAACAAGAGATAGGAAAAATCACAAATTGGCATTGTCTCAGGGTAAGTACATAGAAAATGTGTTGGACAGGTTTAGAATGAAGAATGCAAAACCAAATAGTACACATTTTTCCATCCATTTCAAACTAAGTAAGGATATGTGTCCTAAGACACGGTAGGAGATAGAATACATGTCCAAGGTTCCCTATTCATTAGCAGTTGGCAGCTTAATGTATTCCATGGTGTGTAAAAGAACATATATTGTACATGCAATGGGAGTTTTGAGCAGGTATATGAACAATCTAGGTAAAGAGCATTGCATGACAGTACAACATATTCTTAGGTATTTGAGAGGTACCACTTCTCAAGCATTATGTTTTGTCGGTTTAGAATTTGTTCTATAGGGATATGTTGACGCAGATATGGCAGGTGATAAAGACAATAGGAGGAGCACCACCGAGTATGTTTTTACCATAGGTGGAACAACAATAATTTGGATTTCGAAACCGCAAAAGATTGTTGCACTTTCAACAATGGAAGCATAGTATATTGCTGCTATAGAGACTAGTAAAGAGATGATTTGGTTGGAGAGGTTCATGGAGGAATTGGGTAAAAAGTAGGAGAATATCAGGTTGTACAGTGATAAAAAGAGTTTCATTCATCTTACAAAGAAATCATCCTTCCATTTAAAGAATAAACATATACAGCTCAAGTACCATTTCATGAGATCTGTTCTGGAAGATGAACTGTTAAAGTTGGAAAATATACAAACTAGCTAGAATCCTGCAAACATGTTGACAAAGGTAGTAACCAGAGAGAAAATGAGTTCCTGCTCTATTTTTGTTGGCCTTCAAGCATGAAGGTGAAGATGAGAAATTTACCAGGTCTAAAGCATAGTCCATTAAGTGTAGCAACAATGGATTTGTTGTGATTAGTCTCCAAGTGGGAGATTGTTGGTTGTGGATCCTGATCTTCCTGATTCAAAGATCTTATTTCAGACATGTTTGGATCCCAACACCTGAAGGGAGGGTGTGGGGGGTATATTCCTCCCCAATATAGTCATCTAGGGGGTTCAGGGTGTTGGAGACATTTACCACCATACACACTCATTTTGGTCAATTTGGCCTAGTTAAACCATTATCCTAGGTTTTATTGACTTAATTGACATCAGAGGAGCACTAGATGACATCAGCAAGATCACACACATGCCTACCTTCAGTCAAGGAGGCTAACTAGAGCACTCCGGGGGTGATTTGAGTGTCATTAATGCCCCATATTTCTAGCTGATGGTTACAATCAGTTAAACAGAGCAGTGAAGGTGCCTTCCTTCATTAAATTGATTATTTATTGATTATTTAATGAACTGGAGTCAACAGGGGCACCTCCAACCACTTCTGATGGTCAGTTACACTTCATTTAACCTCATTGAGGTTCATTGGAGTCATTGATGCACTACCACTTGTTGGTTAGCTTGCAGTGACATGTGTCTGAGCTACTTTTAGTTAGACTCAGTCATTTATTTCACTCTGACTTCAGTTAGGGCTCAGTTGGGTCAATTATGGTTTTGATCAGTGATTAACTTGAGTGTTGACTGTGGCTTACATTCAGTTAAGCTAGACTCACTCATTCAATTCGAATGACCTCCTTGGGAATTCAAATTGCTTTTTCATTCATGCTTGTAGCATGATCATTGTATTGTATTACTCATTCTTTATTGAATATACAGAGCGGCTACTCATTTTGTAGCACTATTACACCATTTTCATGCCTTATTTTTATTAATCTCTTATGAGACCATGTTTAGTCCCTAGATTATTGTGATAGATTAATATGGTATCAGAGCTCATGGTGGGATGAAGCTCAGATCTCTCAAAAACAAGGTTTTTTACAGATCTTGCATGAAAATTGAGCAATAGCTCAAAAATCCAGCACTGCACCAGAAGCCAAGGCTTACCACTTAATACCCCAAGTAAGGAACTTGTTGATCAAGCTTGCTTGATTGACTATGCTGGGTGTGATGAAAGCCTAAAATGTGCAGGCTTTCCGACCTTACATTGCCCTTTTTGTTGTGATTTTCAGGTTTTTAACAGGTGAAAGCATTTGCTCCAGCAAATTCAGATGGTTTCTTCCGTAGATCTTTTGACTCCGTTCAATTTCCACTCATGGAAAGGAGATATGGAGATCTAGATATGTGCCAGAGGACTCTATAGGGTCACTATGGACATTGTAGAAGAGCCTACTTTTGTGATAGACAAAGCTATATTCTTGAACAAGAAGGATGAAGCATTCATATTCTTATGCCTCTCTGTTTCCCGAGATCTTATTTTCCATCTTTCAGGATTGAAGACTCCAAAAGAAATTTGGGACAAATTGGAAACTCTGTATGGAAAGTAGGATGATTTGAGAGTTTACAAGCTTGAAAATGAATTGATGTCTCTCTGGCCTTCCAATTTTGAGACCTTGAATGAATTTTTCACAAAGTTCAAGCACATTGTCTTACTGTTGAAGCAATGCAAAGTGGAGAAGGAGGATGATCAGCTCATCCTCACCATACTCTCCAAACTTGGAGCTGACTATTCAGTTTTTGTGTCTACATTCCATGCAGGGAAGCTCACAACCCCTAGATGGAAGATGCCTACACTCAATGCCTTCATTGAGTCCCTAACAAGTGAACATGATAAGCTTGTCCATATGGGGATCATCAAATCCTCACGTGATCAAGCCCTCCATGTCTCGAGGCCCAAAGATCTGAAGGGTAAAGGAAAGCAGCAGAAGAACCCAAAAACTAAATTCAAATCTCCTAAGACTAAAGTTGAAAACTAGTAGAATGATGAGTCTTTCGGCTCAAAAAAGAACAAAGGAAAAGGGCATCATGGAAAGGAAAAAGTCAAGTGTTCATACCGCGGGAAGGGATTCCACCCTAAACATGCCTACATGAAGAAGAAGCTTGATGATTCTACCTCTCTCCTTGATAGAAATCACATCAATTTTCCAGAAAGCTTTCGGAGGAGAGATCATCAAGATCAGGAACCACAACATGAAAGAGGTCATGCCCTCATGGCAAGCACTTCAAAGTCCAAAGCACTCTTGATTGATTCTGGAGCTTCAAACCACATGATGGCTGAAAGAGACTCCTTCTCATCCTTGGATACTAAAAAATCCATGCCCATCCACATGGGAGATGACTCCACCATCATTTCAGAAGGACAAGGTACGGTTGATCTTGAGAATGGCTATTTTTCAAATGTTTTGTATGTACCGTCTCTGGCATCAAATCTCCTTAGTGTCTATCAGATGACACATATAGGAGTGCCTAAGAGAGTATCTTTCAGCCCGAATGATGTTGAGATAACGGAACTTGCATCCAGGAAACTTGTTGCTAAAGGCCTTGCAAACCATCATGCAAAAGCCTATGAGTTTTCCCACTTTGTGGCGGATGCAAAGCCCATCGCACTGCTAACTCATGGAAATGAAGTTAGTAGGCTATGGAATGAGAGGTTTGGCCATCTCAATTTCAAATATTTGTAGCAATTACAAAAAAACTCCATGGTTGAAGGCCTCCCGGTCATCAAGGTAATCACTGGAATTCGCAAGGGCTGTGTGGTTGGAAAACACCCTGAGCACAAGTTTGATCGGGGGAAGGAAAACCGAGCTACATTCATCTTGGGGATGATACATTCTGATATCAGTGGTCCAATGCCTATGACATCCATGAATGGATCAAGGTATCTTCTAAATTTTATTGATGATTTTTCAATGTACACATGGGTCTTCTTTCTCAAAAAGAAGTCTGAAGTATGTGAAAAATTCACTGAACTGAAGGCCTTGATCGAGAATGCCTCTGGGATTAAGATAAATATATTGAGATATGATAATGGTGGGGATTATGTCAGTAATGAGTTGCTGCACATATGCTCCCAAAGTGGTATTCAGGTCCAACATTCAATTCCCTACACTCCCCAGCAAAACGGTGTAGCGGAAAGGAAGAATCAGTCTCTCAAGGAGATGACCACCTGTATGTTGGAATCAAAGAATTTGGCTGAAAATTTGTGGGCTGAATCCATTCATGCTGCAGCATATATTCATAACATAGTGCCACACTCATCCGTGAAAGGGAAGACCCCTTTCGAAGCATACTTCGGACACAAGCCAGATGTGTCGAACCTGCGGGTGTTTGGGTCCACTGCATGCTGCAACATATATTCAGAACATAGTGCCATACTCATCTATGAAAGGGAAGAACTCTTTCAAAGCATACTTCAGACACAAGCTGGATGTGTCAAACCTGCGGGTGTTTGGGTCCACTGCATGGGCCTGAATTCCACTTGATAAAAGGAGGGCTTTGCAACCGCAAAGCATAGAATGTCTGTTTATTGGGTATCCTGATGAATCAAAAGGTTTCAAGCTTCTAGATATAAAAAAAATTATATCATCATCTAAAGGAGTGTCAAGTTCGATGAGCCTCTTCAGGAGGTGGAACTAGTGAAGGAGAAAACTGCTGAATTTCCTTCCTATTCTACTGAATATTTGGATGACGAAATTGGGGGTGATGACCCTGATTTGGATCCTTTGATTTCTATTATCAGTGTACAGAAAACATCAGATGATGAATTATAACCTAAAGTATAAAATCATCTTCCCACATGGGCCCAATAGACACTCTCCTCCACAAGAGATAACATTGGAAATCCGGATGATCCAAGGAGAACCCAGTCTGATTTCCAAAGAGAAGGTATTGCGCTCTCTTGTCATGATAATTTGCTGTTCAAAACTTGTTATTTGATGATTATTTCAGACCCAAAATCCTACTACCATGCTCAGAAGGATCCGAGATGGCAAGTTGTCATGGATGAAGAGATGAATTCTCTTCAGAAAAACACTACTTGGGAGCTAGTTTCTCTTCCTCCGGGAAGGAAATTGGTTCAATGCAAGTGGGTGTTTCAGACCAAGGTTGCTGCTGATGGAAGAACCTGAAAATTTAAGGCAATTCTGGTGGAAAAAGGTTTCTCTCAGGTCCAAGGTGTGGACTACCATGAGACTTTTGCACCGATTGCAAAAAATGACTCCATCCGCCTAGTTTTGGCAATTTCAGCATCTAAGAACTAGGAAGTGCATCATATGGATGTTAAGTCATATTTTCTGCATGGAGATATTCATGAGGAGATATATGTGAAGCATCCTAAGGGATACATCTTTTATCCATCTTTGGTTTGCAAGCTAAAGAAGTCACTATACAGGTTAAAATAGGCCCCAAGAGAGTGGTATTCCAAGATGGATGCCTTCCTTCTCTCGCAAAACTTCCAAAGGTGTAGATCAGATACAAACGTGTATATACAGCAGTATGATGGTAATTTGATTATTATTGTTTTATATGTTGATGAATTATTGATCACAGGTAGCACAGTTACTTCTATTTCAGCCATCAAAACTGCTCTCCACAATGCATTTGAAATGAGCGATTTGGGGCTCTTAAAACAATTTTTGGGGCTCGAAATTGAGCAAAATTATGATGGGATAATGGTCACTCAGTCTAAGTACATATCAGACCTATTATTCAAGTATAACATGTCTGAATCTAGTCCTACACCATTCCCTTTCCTTTCAGGGATCAGCCTTGAAGAAGGAAAAAACACACCTCCCATGGACTGCACTATTTATCGACAACTGATTGGTAGCTTGTTGTACTTGACACATTCTCAGCCCGATATCTATTATTCCATGAATGATGTATCAATATACATGCAGTATCCCCATGATATTCATTGAAAGGTAGGCAAGAGGATCCTCCAGTATATTTAGGGAACCATGACCTACGGCATTCACTACGCTGCAGACTACGAGCTAGAGCTAGTTGGATACACAGATTTCGATTGGGAAAGTGATTCTATTGATTGAAAGTATAATTCCGGATATTTATTCATGTTTGGTGGTGCCCCCATTTGCTGGTATAGCAAAAAGCAGGTTTCCATAGCATTATCTTCAGCAGAGGCCAAGTATCGAGGAGCGGTGAATGCTTGCATCCAAGCAGTTTGGTTGCAAGGCATTCTTTTAGAGTTTGATCTTGGTAGTACTTTGTCCACTGTCCTCTTTTGTGACAATCAAAGTGCTATTAAGATATCCACAGATCCAGTCACCAGGCAGAGGACCAAGCATGTAGATATACACATGCACTATATCAGAGAGCTAGTGCATGACAGGACCATCATTTTGCAATACTGCCCGATTGATGAGCTGATTGCAGAAATATTCACCAAGAAATTTTTAGAAAACAAGTTCACTTACCTCCGTTCACTATTGGGGGTGAGTCCATCAGGGTGATCAGACTACTTTAGGTGTTCAGCTTGAGAGGGGGGTTTTCCCACTGGGTTTTCCCTCTTTTCCTCACTTAATTTGTTTTTGAGCATTGTTTGAGTTTCAGTATTGTACAGGGTGACCTATGGCCTTAGTTTCCAGGGCCCTAGCATTTTTATGCATTTTATGTTTTCTACTCCTCCTAAGTATAGCTTAAGGGGGGGTGTTGGAGACATTTACCACCATACACACTCATTTTGTTCAATTTGGCCTAGTTAAACCACTATTCTAAGTTTTATTGACTTAATTGACATCAAAGGAGCACTAGATGACATCAACAAGATCACACCCATGCCTACCTTCAGTCAAGGAGGCTAACTTAGCCTTCTCCTACATTCGAGGAGGCTAACTGGAGCACTCCGGGGATGATCTGAGTGTTATTAATGCCCCATATTGCTAAATGATGGTTACAATTAGTTAAATAGAGTAGTGAAGGTGCCTTCCTTCATTAAATTGATTATTTAATGAACTGGAGTCAACAAGGGAGACTCCAACCACTTCTGATGGTCGGTTACACTTCAGTTAACCTCATCGGGGTTCATTGGAGTCATTGATGTGCTACCACTTGTTGGGTAGCTTGCAGTGACATGTGTATGAGCTACTTTCAGTTAGACTCGGTCATTTATTGCACTCCAACTTTAGTTAGGGCTCAGTTGAGTCAATTAGGGTTTTGATCAGTGGTTAACTTGAGTGTTGACTGTGGCTTACATTCAATTAAGCTAGACTCACTCATTCAATTTGAATGACCTCCTTGGGAATTCGAATTGCTTTGTCATTCATGCTTGCAGCATGATCATTGTATTGTATTACTCATTCTTTATTGAATATACAGAGCGGCTACTCATTTTGTAGCACTATTACACCATT